>CAUYSK010126464.1:0-22672 GCA_963575035.1 Avahi laniger | reverse complement strand
CCTTTTTAAAAACCCCCCTTTATGTTTTTTTATAGGCAAATATACATGCATGGCTTTGGCTTTTCTTATTTTTTTTTTTTTTTTTTTTTTTTTTTTTGAGACAGAGTCTCACTTTGTTGCCCTGGCTAGAGTGAGTGCCGTGGCGTCAGCCTAGCTCACAGCAACCTCACATTCCTGGGCTCAAGCAATCCTACTGCCTCAGCCTCCCGAGTAGCTGGGACTACAGGCATGCGCCACCATGCCTGGCTAATTTTTTCCATATATTTTTAGTTGTTCGATTAATTTCTTTCTAATTTTTAGTAGAGACGGGGTCTCGCTCTTGCTCAGGCTGGTCTCGAACTCCTGAACTCAAACAATCCGCCCGCCTCGGCCTCCCAGAGAGCTAGGATTACAGGCGTGAGCCACCGCGCCCGGCCTGTTTATCTTTTTTTTATCCTTTTTGTTCGCTTTTTCTTCCCCCTGCCGTTTCCACCTTCATCTCTACCTTTCTCTGCCTCGCCCCAGGGAAACGTGGACAGAAGCACGTTCAATTTCATTTAATTCGAAAGTCCCTGGCCCCAGATCCCTGCGCCAGGCGGCTGAGCCCAGTGGCACCCCAGGGTCACCAAAGGGAGGATGGAGCTTTCCCAGACACCCCATAAAAATCCGCCAGGCTCAGAGCCTCTGCCGCTCCCCGGAAGCCAGGCGGCGCCTCCTGCCAGACCCGGCCGGGCGAAGGGAAGGTTCGCCAAGACCCGCCCTGCCCCAGAATTCATATCCCAGCTGTCCGCATCCTAGCTCCACCTGCATCTGTCGCCATGACAACCCGCTCTCCAAAAGGAGCAAGGAGAGAGATGCTGGACTTCTGAGTCTCACAGTTTATCCTGCATGGGGGGCAGGGAGAGCTTCATTCTTAAGCACTCTGATTTTTGTGATACCCCCAGTGGGCCCCCCTGGCAGTCTCCTCGGCACCCACACTGCATGCAACCCCAAGTTCTTCATCACCCCATTTTCCTCTTACAGTCTCTAGGACCAGAGTCCAGCTCAGTCCTTTCCCGTCTGGGTAAGGCTGGGCAAGATGACCTTGTGTCTCTGAACCTCAGTCTCCTCCTCTGTAAAATGGGCATGATCATAATACCCACATCCAGGGGCGGTGGTTGTGGGGATTAAATGAGTTACTACGTGAGGTCCTTAGGACAGTGGAGGCACAAGGAAGGGGGCAATGAGTGGGGGCTGCTAGTATCATCACCCCCAAATAATCTGAGACCATCTTCTGGATCTCAGTGCCCTAAGCAGGTGTTCGCAGCCCTCAGCAGAAGGGATGCTAAAGCGATTAGCTGGCAGAGGGTTGCTGTGTTATGCATCCGGCCGCCTATTCCAGACAGATGATGCCGGGTCCCCAGGGGGGAAGAGGGGGAAAGGGCCCCACTTCAAAGTTTCCTTCCCCGTCTGCATTTTCCTTGGAGACACTTTGGAAACAAAACCTCCTGGAGTTCGATATTAGGCCTCTGCAGGCTGAGCTCATTAAAAACTCCCCAACAAACAGAGCCCCCAGAAACTGGCTGAGGAAGCAAAAATCAGACAAAACAAAAATTTGCAGGCACGCTCTCTGTGCAAACAAGGGCACGCGATGGTGTCCCTCTAACGAAACGTCCCTGCGAGTGTGCCCGTGGTCTCGACTGCTGCATCATTCTGTGCAACCTCTTTAGATGGTGGCCAAAAGATCGAGGTTCTTCGTGAAATTATAACTTAACTGGGCCTGTTTTGGGCAGGGATATCTCTCTTAAACACACACACACACACACACACACACACACACACGCACACGCAATGAGAAAATATTCCCAACCGGATTTTCATCGGATGCACCATTTCTCAAAATGCATCCCAAGCAGGTTAGAATTAGAAACTTCTATGGGGACCGTGTGAGATGTTGGGGAAAATGCTGGTTTCGAATTTGTGTCATTTAATCCACACCGTTCCGTACCCCTAGACATCGCTGCATATCGTGGGATCCGTTTCCTACATTTGCAAAGTGATCACTGACATTCCTTGGCTTGTGGCCACATCTCTCCAATCTCTGCCTCCGTCTCCACATTTCCTCCTTTCCTTCTCTTCTCTTGTCCTTGAATCTAGAGCCCACTCTAACGCGAGAGGGATCATCTTCTCCTGAGATTCTTAACTCCATCTGCGACGATCATTTTTCCATATAAGGTCACAGTCACTCTTTCGAGGGGCCACCATTCAACTCACTGCACTCTGCCCTCTCACCCCCCAAATGTGCATCTGTCCGGCCAAATAGATTCACCCCCTGCCAACATCCGCAAGAGTCTTAACCCACTTACGACATCAACTCAAAAGTCCCAAATCTCAGCTTCCGGATCAACCCTCTGTACAGGCATGGGCGAAATGTTAGGTGTCAATTTGGGGGCAAATGTCCCCTCCATCTGGGGACCTGGAAACGGTGACACAAGTTATCTTTGCATGTTTCCCAAATACAATGGTGGGACAGACGTTCCCATCCCAAGAGGGAGAAATTGGATGGGATAAAGAGGTCACCGGTTCTAAGCAGGTACTAAATCCAGCAAGACAGCTCCATTAGGTTTCAAGGCCTGGGAACAATCCTCTGTGACTCTCAGCTCATTAGCACAGTTAGTTGTCACGGTGACTCAATGAGGTTACCGCCCCCATGCTACCGATAAAGAACTGAAGCTCCGTAACTCACCGGGGGTCACGCAGCAAATAAGCTCTGGGAACATCACTTTAGTCTGCTCCTGTTACCCCCAATTTCAAAGTGAGGAAGTGGCCGGGCACGGTGGCTCATGTCTATAACCCCAGCACTTTAGGGAGCCGAGGCGGGAGGTTGCTTGAGGTCAGGAGTTCGAGACCAGCCTGGACAACACAGCAAGAACCCATCTCTACAAAAAATTTAAAAATTATCTGGGAGGGGTGGTGCACACCTGTGTAGTCCCAGGTACTCAGGAGGCTGAGGCAGGAGGATCGCTTAGCCCAGGAGTTGGAGGCTGCAGTGAGCTATGATTGTGCCGCTGCACGCCAGCCTGAGCAACAGAGCAAGACTCGATTTCTTAAAAAAAAAAAATTTTTTTTAAATTCATTTTTAAGATGAGAGATCTAAAGCTCAGAGAGGTTAATCAAACTATACAAGGTCACCCAGCCAGTAAGTGGCATTGCTGAGACTCAAACCCAGGTCAGTCTGTCTTCCAAAATGTCAATCCAGTGACCCACCCACGTAACTGAGAGGTGAGAAATCGGCTTGGATCTGCCGCTTTCCCTGCATGGCCTCAGAGAAACAACGGAACTGCCTCGGTTTCTCTTTCCGGAAAGTATTAATAGAAGCATCCCACTTACCTACTTCAGGCTGAAAATAAATTAGCTCGTCTTTCTTCCGCTTACTAAAAACACCGTGGACTTTTGCAAGTTAAAATGCAAAAATAAAACGAGGGAGAGGGGGCTGGTGGTTTAGCCAGCGGGAGGCCCTCCGGGGAAAGCCAGCCTCCTTTCTTTTTATTTTTAAGTAGATCTGTGGGTTCCGGATCGGGCCTTGGGAACCAGGCCTGTGCCTCCGGGGATCTGTCATCCGGAAGGTGCCAGATGGGCTACAGACCCCGGTCACTCTCAGCAGGGTCATGACTCCTGAGTGGGTCTCTGTCCATCCGGGGGTGTCCGTGCAGATGGGAGATGCCCATGGTTTGCGGAGGGAGGGGCTGTTGGGAGGGCCGGGCCTGTGGGACTTCTCCTGGGGCCACAGTGTCCCCCATCTGAAAAATGGCGGAGTCCGCGTATCATTCGACAACGTAACCAGACATTCACCGTGCGCCAGGCCCTGTGCTCGGCTCTGAAAGCTCAGATGTGAGCAAAAGAGACAAAAATAAACCCCTCGCCCCTTGGAGCTGACGTCCCAGTGGGCGTTGAGGTAGAAAAGTTCAGCAAGGACTTTTTTTTTGAGACAGGGTCTCGCTCTATCACCCAGGCTGGAGTGCAGTGGCGTCATCATAGCTCACAGCAGCCTTGAACTCCTGGGCTCAAGTGATCCTCCTGCCTCAGCCTCCCCACTAGCTGGGACTACAGGTGTGCGCCACCATGCCTGGCTAATTTTTTTTACTTTTTTGTTTTCTGTAGAGACAGGGTATCGCTTTGTTGCCCAGGCTGGTCTCAAACTCCTGGGCTCAAGTGATCCTCCTGCCTTGGCCTCCCAAAGTCCTGGGATTACAGGCGTGAACCACCTCGCCCAGCCCCTTAACATTTGTTTTTTTGCTTTTTTTGTGTTTTTTTAACATTTTTCTTACCTTTTCCAAACGCTCTGAGCACTCGAACTTTCTACTTGTCATCTCTGGCTGTGTCGTGTTAATTATTTGAGTAATCGAGACACCAAACTCCTCCCCACTTCATCTCCCCAGCTCTCCACTTCCAGCAGCCTCCCAGCTGCTCCTGAAACTCAACAAGTTCGTCTCTGCCTCAGGGCCTTTGCACATGCTGTTTCCCCTGATCTTCCCATACCCAACTCCCTCCTGTCATTCTACTCTCTTCTCCCATTGTCACCCCTGGCAAGAGGTGTCCTTTGAGTATCTGAAGTGCCCAACTCCTCCTTCCTGTTCATTCTCCACACCTGTGTCCCGGTGACAAATTATCTTGGTCACTTACCAGCTGTGTAGCTTTAGACAAGCTACTTAACCTCTCTGAGCTTCAATTTCCTTGTGTTTAAATTGGTGCTGGTAATTGTTCCTCTTAGGGCTGAGGATTAAGAAATTATTACAAATCAAGTGCTTAGAACAGCCCCTGGAACTGGGTGTTACTGAAATGTTTTCTGTTGTTATTTCTATTGTTATTTTTTATTATGGTTCTTCGTATATGTGGCCTGCCTCCCTGAACTAGGTGGTGGAGAGAAACGTACATATCACAGGCATTTAAAGCCATGAGGCAGTTCCTCCGCCCTGAAAGGGATGGTCTTCCTGCGTCTGCTTTCTCTGAAAGCACATAAACATCCGCCGGGGAGCCGACGGGAGTCACGTAGGCAGAGGCAGGAAGCCTGGAGTTGGGGCGGGGATGGGGGTTGCAGGTTCTAGTAGAAATTTCTTTTCCCTTCTGATTTGTCCTCCCCTTTTGTCCCTGAGGGAGTGGCCTCTTCCCCCAGGAAACATCCCTCCAGACAGACTGGAACCTGGGAGGGTGGGAAGTCAGACCCACATGGGGCTCGTGTGACCTATGCGTTGGTAAAACTCGTGGAGTCCCGACAGATACGAGATGATAAGGGGCCAGGCACTTGTAATCCCAGCACTCTGGGAGGCCCAGGCAGGAGGATTGTTTGAGCCCAGGAGTTCGAGACCAGCCTGAGCAAGAGCGAGACCCCGTCTCTACAAAAAAATAGAAAAATCAGCTGGGCGTTGTGGCACACACCTGTAGTCCCAGCTATTCTGGAGGCTGAGGCAGGAGGATCGCTTGAGCCAGGCATTCAAGGCTGCAGTGAGCTATGATGATGCCCCTGCTCTCCAGCCTGGGCGACAGAGCAAGACCCTGTCTCGAAAAAAATAAGATGATAAAGATTTACGGAAACCTGTGAGTGAGCAAGGAAAGGTCTTGATATCTGTGCATGGATCAGAGGAGCCCCCCTCTGCGCCAGGTGCCGGAGGGCTTTGGGACACACCTTCTCTGTGGCCGAATTGTGCCCTTGAACGGTAGAATCTTAGGCAGGATCCAGAACTGTTGCCCCGTTACCCTGACTCAGCTGTGGCTTCTTTTGTCGTTGGCTTGCCTTCCCCAGAGAGAACCAGGGCTCTGGGGTCCCCGTGTCGGGCCCCAACCTGTCGACCACCCGGCCGATCCAGCAGGACCTGGGCCGCCAAGACCCGCCCCTGGCCGAGGACATCGACAACATGAAGAACAACAAGCTGGCCACCGCGGAGTCAGCCAGTCCCCACGACGGCCTCGGCCTCGCCGGCGCGCCCCAGAGCCCGGCCAAGATGGGGAACAGCACGGACCCCGGCCCCACGCCGGCCCTGCCCACCCCGGCCGCCAACCCCCAGAACGCCGCCGCCAGCCGCCGGACACCCAACAACCCGGGGAACCCGTCCAACCCTGGCCCCCCCAAGACCCCCGAAAACAGCCTTATCGTCACCAACCCCAGCAGCGCCCAGACCAACTCAGCTAAGACTGCCAGGAAACCCGACCACACCACGGTGGACATCCCCCCGGCCTGCCCAGCCCCCCTCAACCACACCGTCGTCCAAGGTGAGACCCCCCAGCCCAGCACGTCTCTGGACGGGGGCCCCGGCGTCCCCGGAGCCGGGCTTCCTGGGCTCTGTCCCCTGAGGCTCTGCTGAGTGACCCTGGGCAGTGACTCCCATCTCTCTGGCCTCAGTTTTCTCCCCTGGAAAATGGGTATAGACGAAGATCCTACCCCACAGGGCTGTGGGGGGATTCGAGGGGATAATGTGTGTACAGTGCCTGGCACACACATGTGCTCATAGGGCGGGGATATTTCCTCAATCCTTCGTTCCCTTAGGAACGGGGAACGGTGGCCGGGGAGCCACCGTATTTGAGGCGCATTGGCTTCCTCTGATGGAAATTGGTGGGTCAGATGAAGCTTTAGGACCAGGGCTGTCACTGTCCAAAAGAAACGTAACACAGGCCATATGTGTGATTTTAAATTTTCAATTAATAGTAGCGGAAGGAAGGAGGGAAGGAGGGAGGAAGGAAGGAAGGAATTTTTTTTTTTTTTGAGACAGGGTCTCACTCTGTTGCCCGGGCTAGAGTGAGTGCCGTGGCGTCAGCCTAGCTCACAGCAACCTCAGACTCCTGGGCTCAAGCGATCCTCCTGCCTCAGCCTCCCGAGTAGCTGGGACTACAGCCATGCGCCACCATGCCCGGCTAAGTTTTTCTATATATTTTTAGTTGTCCAATTAATTTCTTTCCAATTTTAGTAGAGACGGGGTCTCGCTCTTGTTGAGGCTGGTTTTGAACTCCTGAGCTCAAACAATCCGCCCACTTCGGCCTCCCAGAGAGCTAGGATTACAGGCGTGAGCCACCGCGCCTGGCCACAACCTCCGTTTTTTTTCCTTTGAATGCCAAGATCTATAGCATTTGATTATATGGGTTGAATTGGATTATGTGATTTCTTAAAGCAACACAGGATATTCTGAGTCTCTGAATTTTAAAAGAGAAAGACAATTTGGTTTTGAAAATTTATTTGAGGATCTCACGGTGCCCAGTGGCAATTACTGAGATTAGACCCCATAAAACTGGGGCCTGAGTCAGTAGCAGAGCGAGCGACGGAGACCTTGGTTTGTATCAATAAAACCGCCTCCTTCTTTACTTGCTGTTTGCTTTTCGTGTTCCGCTGTTTGTGGTTCATTGTTTCAGATGCAAAACTGTGTTCTAAAACGCTTTCTCTCTCCTCTTCCCTCTTTCTCTCCTTTTCTGCTCCATTGGCTTTAGCACTGAGGATGAAAATAAAAGAAGTGAAGAAAGAAAACGGTGACAAAAAGATTGTCCCCAAGAAGAAGAAGCCGCTGAAGCTGGGGCCCATCAAGAAGAAGGAGCTGAAGAAGCTGGTCCTGTACCTGAAGAACGGGGCCGACTGCCCGTGCCACCAGCTGGACAACCTCAGCCACCACTTCCTCATCCTGGGCCGGAAGGTGAAGAGCCAGTACCTGCTGACGGCCATCCACAGGTGGGACAAGAGAAACCAGGAGTTCAGAAACTTCATGAAGAAGATGAAGAACCACGAATGCCCCACTTTTCAGTCGGTCTTTAAGTGATGGCCCAGGGGGCGGGTTGGGGAGGGAGCTGGGGGTGGGGGGGAGAGCGACGACCTGGACCCCAGCGGCGGCACACGCAAGCACACATCGCCCTGTGGCCGTGGACCTTGCAGT
This sequence comes from Avahi laniger, assembly GCA_963575035.1. NCBI lineage: Eukaryota > Metazoa > Chordata > Mammalia > Primates > Indriidae > Avahi > Avahi laniger. The sequence goes on along the minus strand of CAUYSK010126464.1, from coordinate 14,804 downwards.
CCCGCCGGCTTTGTCCTTGCCGCCCGCTCACCCCCTTCCCTCCACAGCCACGCTTCAGCCCCAGGGCAGCCGCGTCCCCGGGAGGCGAGGGCCACTTAGGTTAGGAAGGCTTTGGGGTCTCAGCGCGGAGCCGCAGCCGCTGTGCAGAAGGAGGTGCCAGACTGTCTCCAGCAGAGATGCAGTCACTAAGAAATGAAACCCTGTTTGCCAGTGCCTGCACACACGCAAGGAGGGCAGCTGGCAAAAGATGAGAGCCAGCGGCAAAAACTAAGCTTTGCAGCTGTTGGATGGGTCTGTCGCTGATCTGTGCCTTTGCAACTGGCCAGTTCTAACTGTTGGTAAGTCCCGTTGCCTTCCGTTCCCGAGTGATTTCTCACCTGCTTTAGACAGAAACAGACACACGCCACACTTATGCTTTAAGATTAATTCCAGGAGGTATCAGGTGCAGGGAAGAAAAGTGCCAAGTACAGAACCTCATGGCGCCTGCCAAGGGGCTAGCAGAGAGGTCTCCGCCGGCTCTGCCCTCAGCCCTTCCACGCGATTGTCTCTGGATGTGTATCAGCCAGTGTCAGATGCCACAGACGTGGCAGGGCCCGTCAGCCTCGGGGCCCCCAGACACGTGGAGGGTGGCGCGTGCCTGCCTCTGCGCGAGGAAAGGAAAACACTGGGCATGAGCAAGACCATGATTTGCAGACTGAAAAGGCAATGGTTAGTGGTTTTTGAAAACATAAAGAGGGGAAAAAACACTTTAGAACAGTCTAGGAAATCACTAGTCAGGGCAAATTGTGAAACCGGGTGAAGGGATTACCAGTCTCATTTCATCTGTTCGTTCAATTCACATTTTTTAAAGATATCAACAATAAAAAACAAACTACTTTTCAAGGTTTTTTAAAAAAAGTCAACATGGAGCAGTTGAAAGGTGTGCTAAGGCAAGGTCTCTTGGTCTGCTGGAGGCTGCTGTCGGGAAGCGCAGGTGGGAGGTGAGTTCCGGGCAGCGCAGCCTGTGGTCCTCCTTCCGGCCGGTCTTGCTTGGCCTGGAAGCCAGCACAGCGCCCACAAAACCCACCCGCTCCCCCGTGAAGAAATGGAGCCCTTTCAACTTGATTTCCTGCAGATCGGCCTGCCTGCCTGCCCCCTGCACTTTTCACATTATTTTTTTTTCATTTCTGCAGAGGGAAAGTTGTTTCCATCCAGGGAGAGAGTTTCAAAAGCAAAAAATCTCTGCAGTTTTCCCCAAGTGCCCTAAGATATTTCTGAAAACCCTGATGTTTGATAAGGGATATATGTAAACCAGTTCACGTAGACAACTTTACTTTTCTTGTCCAACGTATGGGAAGTAATTGTAAAAAATGAATGATAATTTCTTCTCCCAAAGCCGTATCTGTGGTTCTCTGTAACGCCTCCGGGGCCTTGGTGATTGCCTCTCTGGGCGAATGTTCTTGCCCAATCCGGACGTTGCCTCGGGGCTGCGAGGTGCCCCTGCCCACGGCCTAGCCTGACGCCGAAACGTGGAATGTTGGCACGCCAACCTAGTCACCTACCTGACAGTTACCCTGATGTAATTAGCCTTTCACAATTAGTGACCCCGTCATCCTAACACCTCTTTTTGAGGGGGGGGGATTGTCTCTGGCCTTTAATCATAAAGTGTTGGGGACCTTCAGTAATTTGCCTGTAATTTTGGATGATTAAGGAACGTGTATATATATATTAGCTGATTAGAAATATTCTGCTTTCCTGTTGTCAAACTGAAATTCAGAGTAATTTCATGAGTGCGTGGATCTGGGTCTTCGTTTTGGTTGATTGACTCACGAGTTCAGCGCTTGCGCTGTCTGCTCGCTCTGACGACGCGCCTCGGGTGACCGGGCTTCTCTCCAAGGAGGGGTCTCGGCACAGGGCTGCCTGGGCATCGGGCGTTACCAGGGTGCGGAGGAAGGGTGGCCGTGCTGTGCACCCTCTGGATGGGAATTCGCAGGTAGGAAGCCACATCTCTGGGGTTCGAAGCGAGTGGGAAATGCGAGCTGCTGCCGTGGGTGTTGCGCAGCCTCGGAGTCCCTGGACCGGGAGCCTCGCCGTGGACTTTAGCGGTTTTGGACGCTCGCCAGCTCTGTCTACATCCGCTCAGCAGTTTCGGGACCGAAAGGGCTGCTATCTGGGGGCCCAGAGCTGCATTATCGCGACTTCTGTTTTTCTCAACAAAATGATGTAACAAAGCCAATGTGCACGCTCCTTGGACTGGTCATCGGTTCCCAAGAGAGGAGGCCTGTTTCGGATTTGGTGATCATTGCTGGGGCAAAAGGTCAGATTGGTAAAGCTTTAAAATAATCGCTCTGGACAGAGTCCTGTGAGTCCATTGGCAGAACTTAGCTAAGTCTCCGAGGCATATTCGTAGTTATCTTAGAAAGTAGCATGCTAAGTGAGAATTCCAAGAACAATCTATTTTTAAAATACCCTGCCTAACACTTGGCTCCCGACGCCCGTGGATTAGCGCCTGTGCTCCTCGCGGCGGAACCTCGGCGGCGCCTGTCTCCGTGGGCGTCTGTAAGGCGCAGCAGCCCCACCTCCCAGACCGAAACCTGCTCTTCCCCCGGACTCCAGGACTCCAGGACTCCAGGCACTCGTCGCTCTGCTGTTCAGCGTGTGCTGGGCCCGGGTGGGCTGTTTCCGGAGAGCACCTTGGGCGGCTTCCGCGAGACCCCGCGCTGGCCTGTGCGCACCTGCCACCGGCAGATACCAGGACCCAGACGGCATTCCTGTTCCCCTAGTTCCTTCGTGTAGGACTCCTCGTTTTCAGTCAAAATCTTTTACAAAAGCTTGGAATACTGTGAAAATGTTTTACATTCCATTTCATTTGTGTGTTTTTTAAATGCATTTTACCAGATGTTTTGATGTTATCACTTATGTTAATGGGAATTCCTGTACGTGTTCACTTTATTTTCATGCTTTTGCTGCCGTGTATCAATATTCACTTGACTAAAATCACTCAATTAATCAATGGCAATGTGAGCTATGACTTTTTCCCTCTCCAGTCCTACACTCCTCACCTCTTACCTGCACACGCGCCCCCTGAAGTTGCCGCCAGGGCGCTTTCTGGTCCCGGTTCGCAGCGGTCAGTGCACCTGGCGCCGGTGGGCTGGGGAAGGCGGACGTGGGAGGCCTGGCAGGCTGCCCCCCCCCCCTTTCCCTTCTGCTCCGGTGAATAACTTCCAGAAGTGCGGCTCCGGCCGTGGGTGTTTCAGATGGGCGAGAAGGTTAAATACTTGCTCTACAAGAATGCAGCTTTCAGCCCCGCCCAGTTTCTGTTCCATGTCTGTGGTTTCAGATGCTCTTTCCCCGCCAGCCCCAACTCAGTGTGACAATTACCAACTCGAATTTGAAAACTTGTTTGCATCTGGAATCTTGGACCCACAGGAGGTCTCAGAGAAGAGCCTGTCTACCCCTTTAATTATAGGTGTGATATGGCCAGGACTTCCCCACTTGTTCTGAGCCGCCAGGTCCCTGGCTGGCTGGACTTAGAAGCCAGGGCTCCTGGATCCCAGGTGTGCAGCCACAACGACGTCTGCGTTCCCTCCTGAGCGTCGCTCCGGACCCAGAGTGTTGCAGTCTGCAGCAGTTCGCTGGGCCCCGCTGTCCTGTATTAGGTTATATGCTTCTTGCCTGTGACGTGTGACTCCGTGGGCAGTTACTGCGCTGAGTCCAGTTGTAGTTCCTGGATCCACGCGGCCTCCCCAAACCTGGGATAACTGGCACTTTTACCCAGAAACAAGCAAATAGTTGCAAGTCACCCCAAACCACACCCAAGCACAGAGACACCTTATTGTTTTTAAGGTGTGGGATGAGGACTTGTAAAAGCCTACGGAAGTGGTGCTCCGACATAGAAAGATTGTCACTTACTAACGTACCCGACTGGTGCAACAGTGAGATGCTAGCCCAGCCAAAGAAACACTGGTGTTTCCTTTTAGTTCCCCTGTGGTTGACAGGAAGACACACTGCTTTTAGATGGAGTGTAGGTGTCATTGTCACCCCCATGGAAGCCCCCCACCACCACAATGACCCATCATTTCCCATCGCTGTTCTTTTTTAAAAACAAGCAGCAAAAGGGTGGTGACGTACGTGCAAAGGCATCTCAGCTCCAGCTGCGGGAGCCGTGCTGGGCCAGGCCACGGGAAGCTCAGTGAGGCGGGAAGCTCAGGGAGGCTCGTGCCCCAGGGTGCCCTCGCTGTCCCGTGCCCGCACCTCCTCCACGAACGGCAGGGCCACTCCCCTGCCAGGGGCACGAGGAAACGAAGGGACACAAGGTCAAGCTGGCCTTACCTCGAAGGCACCTTGGGTCCAGAAGGGTCAGGATTCTCTTCTGTTCCCGAGGAGGAGACGTCTGCGGCAGGCATCCAGTAGCAGTCAGGGAAAGAGGAGAACTGTCCTTAAACTTAGCGTGCGTGAGCGTCGCAAGGGGAGCTTGCTGACACGCAGCCCCTGCCTTCCGCCCCTAGGAAGTCTGAGTGGGAAGGTTTTGAGGGGCCCCGACTCTGAACGCTGAACTGCAGCACTGGATTTCTCAGATGCCGGCAGTACTCGGGCATTTCACTTTGCAAAACGTCTCTTGGGGCGTACGTGCTGGATGGTGCGAGGCGGGAGGCTGTTTCGGCATCTTCCTTCCCCCATTCCCACATTTCACGTGGCTGCGGCCCCTTCTGAAGTTCTGCGAGTTGTTCTGGTTGTTCTTACCAGCCGTCAGTTAGCAGAGGCAAGTTACCTGCGGAAGGGAACAAGCCCTCTGTCCTTACACCGGTGCTGGGTACAGTATATCTGTCTCTCCAAAGAGGGCTTCTCCTGTTTTAATATGCAAATGAGTCACCTGGGACCAGTTTTAAAGTGCAGATTCTGATGGGCAGGTCTGAGATGGGGCTGGAGTTCTGCTTTGCCTGCGGGTGAGGTGGGGCAGGGCACATGCAGATTGGGGTGCTCTAGGGGCAAGTGAGCAGCTCTAGGGGCCCCGCCGTGTCCCGGGCCCTGTTGTAATAGCCCCATCTCTGCGATCCACAGAGAGAGCCCATCTCCTAGGGATTCGCAATATTGACCATGCTTTGGATTGGGAAGAAAAAACAGTTGTGGTTAGAAGCCCAAAGCTGGGGCCTAATCTAGACCTACTGTTTCATCCTTGTTCCCGACCTTGAGGGTGGATTCTCTTCCCCTCAGACTGTACTTACAGAAACTCACAGGTCTCTGCCTCCCCCCAGCACTCTGCCATGCAGGCGGGCCTCTGCATTCCCCGTCCCCAGCCTCGGCCCAGCCACAGGAGTCGGGGGAGTTAACCAACTGGCGGTATTTACCTGGACAGCTAAAGTGATACAGAAGTTTGACAACAGAATTAGGACTTTCATGTTCCATTTGTCCCCATCTGGGCAGTTTCAAAGCCAGGCTATGGGAGGAGCTAAGAAAGGGAAGGGGAGCGGAGTCTTTGGAGAGGAAATCTCAGGTCGTTGACAAATCAAGGGCAGGCTGCGGGGCTGCTGATTCGCTGTGGGAGCAGGCAGAGGCCGGGGAGGGCTGCTTTTCTGTAGGTTTGGAGAAGATGGGTCCCAGAGCAAGCTCCAGATCGGAGCGGAAAGTGCCTGTGTCTTCACGCATCTGTGCACTATTTAGATAAGAAGGGGCTGTACTTACTCACAGACAGAGTTGTTTGCTTAAATAAAGGGAGGGGAAGTTGACATGTATGTTTAAGGAGAGAAAGAGGAAGTGGGAGGAAGGTCAAAAGGTCCAGAAATTTCCACAACTGAACCCCCCCACGAGGTCTAATGAGGGTGACCTTCCCACCACCTGAGCGCTGGGCTTGCGGGTGGAAGGTGGCATCTCGGCTAAGTTCTGCTGTGGGCAGCCGTGAGGGCCAAGGAGAGGTTTGTCCTTCCCCTTCCCCGCAGGGCCCAGCCCAGACCCCTGCGCCCCTGCAGAAAGCCTCTGCGTTGGCTGGCCAGGGGGACGCAGGGCCAGAGCTTCTGAGTGTCAGGAATTAAATAAAGTGATCAAAATGCAGAACTGCACCTTAAATTTCCTTCAGGAAAGAGCACCAGGAAGAAAGCAGGAGGTCCTGCTAAAGCGCTCTGTACGCGGCCGTCTCCCTTGCGTGCTGTCCTGATCCACACTCGCTCTCCTCCTGGGGATGGGCTGGGGTGGGTGGTGGTTTAAGGGCCTCAGTTTCCATTTTTGCGGCCTGCTTTTCTGGAGGGCTTGTGCAGATCCCGGGAGTTTTGCCTGTTTGCCCCAACGGTGAAGCACATAATCAGAAGGATAATGGGCCTGCGGGCCAAGGCCCAAGTGCTGATTTCACGACGTGGCCCTGGGACGACCAGGGTGGGCTCCTTAGGGTTACCTGGATTCCTCCGGGGTCAGTGCTGCCTCCCCAGGCCTGCAGCGGGGGGCGTTGGGAGCCAACTTCAATAATTCTTGCAGCAATACCTCCCTGCAGCAGGGCAAATCCGGGTTGGCCCGGCCCGGCACTGGGGAGGCCCTGAGGCCCCCGCAGAAGAGGAGGAGGAGGCAGCAGCCACAGCTGGCTAGAGGGAAGATGAGCACCGGCCTGTGAATTGCAGCTCATGTCAGCAGGACACCGAGCTGGCCCTGCCCCTGCCAGCCACTGCCACACTCTGCGCCTCCCACTTCTCGAGCTGCCCCCTCTCTCTCAGCACCGGGTCCGACAGCTCCTGGGCACGCAAACCAGGCTGGGTGACAGTGGCGCCCACAGTGCAGACCAAGCAGGGAGAGCATAGACGTGCACCAGGACCCAGAGACCGACATTTATTTCCACGCAAACCCCAGGAACTAGCCTGACTGCACCATGGATCTTGAAGAAAGAGGACGGCTGGTGTGTCCTGGGCAGTTTGGCTCTGGACAAAATATTTCTTTCCCAGACCCTCGGCATTGCAACTCCACCTCTACCTTAAGCTGGAGATCGCATCTCCTTGCTGGGGGTCTGCTTTCCTCCCGTCCGCACACTTTCCGCAATCCTGAGGGGGCACCCACAGCAGGTCCAGAGAAAATCTTCCCCACTTTTCTGACTCACCGTTTCCTCCGGGCCTGGTGGATGGAAACGGGTTTGCTCAGAAGTGGTTTCCACTGCAGGGGAAAGAGATCCAGCTGCTAAGTCAAGTCCAATCAATGTCCTGCATTTTGAAATTCACGTGTTTCACACACACGCATATGCACGCACACACACACAGAGTCACACGTGCCCGGGGTGAGGGTCACAGCTCCGCCCCAGGACGACTACATGTTTTCCAAAGTGCAAGCTGCCCCGGCTCTCAATTTGCTGTTCTCGGTTTTTATAATCACCATTGTGTGTCCCGATGACTGTGAGTGGCGTTCCGAATGTTTGCTCTTGTGTAATTGCACATTTCCTACTGAAATTTCCATCTCAGGCCCTTTCGTGGTTCTCATCACTGCCTGCCTCCCATGTTGCTTGGCCCGTGGGTGTCCCTGGCATCGATTGCTGTAGTGGGTGTGGCTGTTGTGCGTACCTGCCCTCGAGGGAACCCAGGGCTGCTTGGTTCTGACCTGGCCGGGTGCAGTGGGGGACCCGTCATGGCTGCGGGGCCAAATATCAGGACGAGAGACTCAACAGGGCCTGGCGTGGCTCCCGGCTGCGGACCGCGCCAGGCGCGAGTGCGCCGTGCACCCCACCCCCACGCATTTCAGAGGAAATGTGACCCTGGCGTTTCTGATTCATGTGCACTTAACTCATTAAAATGTTGATTTACAAAGGGTGGGTGATGTCCAAACAAACCTCTGGGGCCTCCATTCTAAGCCAGCCCTTTTTTTCTTGGTGGCTTTTTGCGGGGAGGGTAGGTGGGAAGAAGGAATCAAAGATTCTGTCTTTGAACTGGGAACTTACATTCCATCAGCAATGAAACTTGGACCCAGCGGGCAGGAACAGGAATGTGGGCCTTTGGGATGGATGGGGTCCTCTTCGGACGAGTCATGTGCTTCCAGACCTAATCAGAACCACCTGGACTTCCTCAGGGCTCAGTCACTGTCCAGGCTGCACGAAGCATTTGAACTTGACCTGTGCTGAAAGCGAGCCAGGGTACATAAAAAGAAAGAGCAGCCTCCACTCACAAGAACAATTCACATCTGCAGAGAGCGCCTGGAGCCCCGCGGCACATGCTCCGCCTGGCTCTTCCCTCCTTCACCTGAAATTCCTGCAACTACCTCCCATGAACACCAGTTTACTCCTTTCCAAAAATCAAGCCTTCCAGGAATTAGGGCACATTTTTATAGGGTGCACTTGAAACCTGTTTGGACTCGGGCAAAAGGATGTCATATAATAAATTCGGCTGTGGGAGTCTTCTTGGGCCTCCAAACTCCTTGAGGAAGCCCTGGGCTTTTGTCCATTTCTCATGTCTTTTAGGAGAGGAATGTTAAAAAACCATTGATCCTTGAACTGGTGTGGGAAGAGCTCATCTCTTTCTAGGGTGTCCGTGTACGTGTGTGGGTGTGGGTGTGGGTGTGTATCAGGGTCGGCATGTGCAGGTGTTGGTGTCGGGGTGTGTGCGCGTGTGGGTCGGTGTCTGTGTAACATGGCCCCATCTCCAGGCCTGTTTCCTCCGAGCCTCTGCCATGCTTGGAGAACTATGGGATGTTAAATGGGGTGGTACCAAGTCTGTCTTGTATCATCCCTCTTTTTTCTGAATGTCTGTCATCACTTCTGCCTGTGTGTTGGCACCGTGAGGACAGGAACTGCGTGCTATACTCGTTCTGTGTTGCCCACCCACTGCCTTTGCCCTGCGCACGCTTTGTGCTCAAGTAACTCGCACCAGGTGGTTAAGAACGAAGAGAAACGAGCAGAAGCAACAGGACTCCAGAGTGTTGCGATCATGGCCTGTGGGGGCCTCCTGGGAGAAGGGTGGGTTACTCTGACAGGTGCAGAGTTTGGGCAGCGTTCCAGCTGCTCTACTGTGCCTGCTGGAGACCCGTCCCCACCTCCTGTTGGCACTGGTGGGTTGATGTCGTCTTCCATTAAACTAGCTTTGTTTTTCCACCATGAAAGGAAAATGGCGTGCTCATTCCAATAGATTTGAGTGTTTTAAAGGTTGGTCTGGCTTCACAGACGGTGTCCATCAGCTGCTGACATACCAGTGAAGTGAAAGAAAAGCTGCCTTTCTGGTGTTTCCTTGGCAGAGAACCCAGCAGCTGACACTGGATCAGAACTAGGGCTCCTAAAACATGGAGCCAGGACCCTGCACGCTGAGCGCTCTCTTGTAAGATGCTTTCAGCTCCTTATCTTTCCGAACGGTTAAATGTCCGCTCTTGGCTCCCTCCCCTTGGGACATTTCTCATGGATGATCTCTTCTGGTGCAAGGAGTCAAGATCTGAGCTGACCAGCGAACCTGGGATGTTTTCTTCCACATAAGTGGTTCGTTTGGATCTTTTATATGAATTTAATTCTGCAAGATTACTTGCTGTAAGACTTGAAAGACATTCTCAGAAGTAAGAAAAAAAAATTACCAGCATCAAAACAAAACCCAACCAGACAACAACAACAACAAAACCCCCCAAAAGCAAAAATACAAAGCTCTCTGTTTAGCATACATAGGTCTGCAAAGAAAGGGTTTCTGATAACCTCGTAAACAAACTCTAACCAGGATGGTAACTGAACTGGAGGGTTAGCTCCTAGGCTGCTGTGTGGGGGCTGAGTCTGAGACACAGAGGCGCTGGGGGAACACACATTGCAATGGTCAGGATGGGGATATATTTATCTTACTCTTTCTCTCACTTGATAACATCTTGAGAGAGCCATAGTATTGCAGTTGGCTTAAAATACTGTTCATTCATGGCAACAAAAGAAAAAAATTAGGCAAATTGCATCACATCAAAATTTAAAACTTCTGTGCATCAAAGGACACGATCAACAGGACAAAAAGTCAACCCACAGAATGGGAGAAAATATTTGAAAATCGTGCATTGATAAGAGGTTAATATCCAGAATATGTAAAGAATTCCCACAACTCAAAAACAACTACAAAATAACCCAGCTGAAAAACGGACAAAGGACTTGGATAGACACTTCTCCAGAGAAGATGTGCAAATGGCCAATAAGCACATAACAAGATGCTCAACATCACTGATCATCAGAGGAATGCAAATCAAAATCACAATGAGATACCACTTCACAGCGTTAGGGTGGCTACTATGAAAAACACAGAAAACAACAAGTGTTAGCAAGGATGTGGAGAAACCGGAACGCTGTGCTCTGTTGGTGGGAGTGTGAAATGGTGCAGCTGCTGTGGGAAACAGTATGGTGGTTCCTCAAAAAATTAAAAATAGAATTACCATAAGATCCAGCAATTCCACTTCTAGGTATATACCTAAGATAATTAAAATCAGGGACTCAAATATTTGCGCATCTATGTTCATAGCAGCATTGTTCTCAATGGCCGAAAGGTAGATGAGTGGAAAACTAAAATGTGGTATATACATGCTGTAAAATATTATTCAGCCTTAAAAAGAAAGAGAATTCTGACACGTGCTACAACATGGATGCACCTTGAGGACATTATGCTAAGCGTAATACGCCAGTCGCACAAAGACAAATACTGTATGATTCTGCTTACGTGAGGTCCTGCCAGCAGCCAAATTTAGGGAGATGGAAGGTAAGAGGGAGCTTGCCATGGGCTGGGGGAAGGAGGAACGGGGAGATGTTGTTCCGTGGGTCCAGAGTTCAGTCTTGCAAGATGAAGAGAGCTCTGTGGATGGCAGGTGGTGACGGCTGCACGATGACGTGACTGTACTCGGTGCCACTGAACTGTGCACTTAGCGATGCTTACGATGGCACATTTTATGTTATGTGTATTTTACCCCAGTAAAAATTTAAAAAATTGAAAAAAATATTGTTCCTTCTCTCACTTCTGGGACAAAAGATGTTTTCCAAAGTCCAGGAACATGTGAGTGGGAGCTCTGTGTGCAGCGCACCCTTATTTTTGAATCACACATTCAGTGACCTCTTGCTGGACACAAAAAGACTTTGCTGAGTGCGTTTTCCCGCGTTCTGCTCGCCATGCAGAGGATGCCAGAGGAAAACAGCTACACCAGAGTCAAAGTGATCAGATGCTGATTTCCCTAGTCCGGTAGACGAGCCCCTCCCCGCCCCCCCGCAGCGCACTTTTCCAGCGGATCAGCAGACGTCCTCCGGGAGCCGAAACACTCTTCACAGCTCCCTGCGGCTGGAGCAGAACGTGTCCCTGGCCGGGACTTTGGGCGCCCAGAAGAGGCGGCGGGAGTGCGTGGACCGCAGGGCACAGCTCATGCCGTGCGCTGCCCTGCTCCCAGCCAGAGCGGGGAGGGAGCTTGGACCAAGGGCCCCTTGTGGAGGGGAAACGGATCTAAGAAACATTTTCTGTCAATCAACAAACTCTCACAAACTGTTACTATTAATACTAACATTTTTCTTATTTGCCTTCTCTTCTCCCCCCAACCCCTTTTTAAAATGTCCTATTTTTCCCTTTTTCCTGCTCACTTTCTGTCTTTTCTCTTCTCCATCTTCTTTTCTGAAATCCTCTTCCTTCGCCTCTCTCCCCTGGCCCCTCTTATCCCCTCCTCAGTTGTCCTGTTTTTCTCACTCCCTCTGTGTCTGTCTCTTTCTTGGTTTCCCTCCACAGCCAAAGGAACAGTCCTCGGCACAGGGACTCCTGCTCCGCGAGGGCCACAGCAGGGTCCGGCTGGGACCCTCTGGCAGGCTGGGCTGCAGGCCGAGTATCTGTGCCTGCCTCAGAGGTCAGCAGCCTCTGGAAAGCAAAGCCGGGTGCGGGGCTCCCCCGCCTCCCCACATTCTCAGCCTCCTTGTCCAGACCTGGGGGGAGCCGCGCCTGATTTATGACGGGGCACCACGGCTGAATTGCAGGAGGAGCAAACCCGCGCCCCGCGGCTTTGGTTCCTGCAGGTATGAAATGTGGCACGTGGTGCCTGCACGTTGTCATCAGACCCGGCGCATCTTCAGATGCAGAGACAAGAGCAAACTGCAGCGGGTGGCACCTTCCTTGTCATCAGGCCTTGTGCCCGCCACACACACCAGGGGCTGAGACAACAGTGGTTTCCTTTTGCGCGGCGCTCACCCGTCTTCCATCTGTCACGCCGGCTTCCCCGTCTTAGGACAACTGGCGCAGGGCTCTGACACCCCGCCAGGGACTAAGAGGCCCAAGAGAGATGAAAGGAAACCTCCTGTTGACTGAGACAGGGGACAGCTGGTGTCCTCGTTTCCTAAAAGCCTGTCAAAAGTGTCCACTTAGCAACCAACTGTTTCCCCCAGTGCTAGTGATGGGACCTCCCTGGCCGGAGTCCATCGGGCTGGACCTTCCTGGCACTCGAGGTGGAAGAGCAGACAAACAGCTACTTGTCTCTGCCCAGCCTGCTCCTTCCAGACCGAGGGAGAGGGTTCTTTGTTTCAACCATTGATGAAAGCCAACTTGATTGGGTAGCCCTTGTGCCAGCTCTCGGGAAGGGGGCAAAGATAAGGCAGGAAGGACTCCTGCCCCCAGGTGGCCTAGGATCTCATCGGGAAGCTGGGGAAGGTGGGATGCAGATGGCAAAACCACAGTGCTGGGCAGGAAAGGAAACGCGCGCTGAGAGAAGCGCGGCCGACTCCTCTGAGCAGCCTCCACGTCGCGACATCCGGAGGACGGAGAACGTGGAAGCAGGTGGTGTTGAAGCGCAGCCTCGGAGAGGCGCCAGGGCTGGGCGTGCCGGGTCAGGGAGAGGGCGTTCCAGGCAGAGGAGCTAGCATACCGCCGGCACCGAGAATTAGGGCAGAGACAGACGCTGTGACCCATGAAGGCTGATGCTCAGGAGAGGGACCCAGTCAGGAGTTCTTTGGAGACCAGCAAGGGAAAGGAAAGGCATGGGCTGGGCTGTCAAGTGGCCGGAGCTTCCGTGACTGGCTACCTGGGAAGTGCTCGGAGCAGTCCCTTGGCTGGGCCGGGGCTCGCCCGACATGGTCCGTGGCCTGGCTGCCACTGGTCCATGAAGAAATAGTCCAGAAATTGCAATTTGATGGAGTACTTTTACATCTGTTCAATCTAACAATACAAATTTTGAGCTCGTATTTCGTACGCTTTGTTTTTATTCTGTTTTTTCCTAATTATACATTTTTTATTGCGTTTTTCAAAATGTAGATCTGTGACAGATTGGAAAGAAAAAAAAAACTGGTCTTTGCCGACTGGTGATTTGAGAAGCTGTTCTTCACTGGAAAAGGCTCTGTCTTCCCTCGGTGACGTGTGCTGGAGCTTTACACCGTTTACTGAGCTCTGCTGTCTGAAGTCTGACCATTTTCCCCGCTCTGGGTGGACCACAGGTGGCACGTGTCATGTCTGCACACCTGTGCTGGGGTCCTCTGGGACTGGGTAGGGACACGGGATTTAGGGCGTCTGTGGGTGCTGGGTCTGTACTTCGGGCTCCACCCGTGAGCATCCTCAAGTCGTGGGGCAGATCTGGGGCTGATTCCTGCCACCAGACCACAGGGAAAGCCACAGGTGGTCCTGGGGAAGGCCAGGCAGCAGCCTGCTCTTTGTTGGGGACCCTCTGGGGTCCCATCTCTTCTCCCATTAACTATTTTTGTTCGTCTAGTATTTGTAACTGGCTTACTGAATGAAGCAGACATGGGCTGCGCTCGTGAAATGATACTCTATTTTCTACCTGACTGCCTTCCTCACCTCCTCCATGGGACCCCTGTCCTGGGACCTCGCTGAGATTCCACAGCCTTCCGAAATCTAATCCAATCCCTTGCAGATATGAAGGAACAGTCTCATTTTCATGTATCAAATAGCCCAGACTAAGCTAAAACCTTTTTAAAGTTTCCCATAAAATTTATTAGGAGATGTATTTGCAGAATTTTACTATTACAAATAGCATGAAATTTACCAAAAAATTTCACTGATACCAAATTGCCCAAGAGGTAAATGTTAGCATAACATAAAAACACTGGATTCATTTCTACAAAAGTGGAAACCAATGTCTGAAGAGGTTATAGTTGAATGCATGAACTCTGATTTCTGTGGCAGATAATTTCTTACCTAAAAAAATTATAAGCCTGGTCTCTGACTTTCAGTCTAATTTGTTTCCCAACTATACCAAGGTAATACCTTTTTGGAACTATAGCTACCAGGTTATGTGCTTTTTATTGAGTGATACTTAAAATCAAAGAATGTTCCAAAAATCTTTTGGCTCCTTTGCAATCACACTGATGAAGTTTCAGTATTAAGATCTTAGTAATGCACTCAGGTAACATTTTTGTTGTGTTCCCCACAAGAAGACAGACACTCTGTCAGCTTCTCAGGGTGGAGGGGAAGATGGTGAAAATCAAAATGATATGGAACATTTAGGGTGATGAGGTAGAAGAAGGAGAGAAAGCATAGTTAAAGAGAGAAGGATGGATGGAGAAAAATTCAGTGTCTGAAAGGGAAGGAAGAGGGACCACGCTGGAAGCTGCAGAGAAGTCACTAAAATAAGGCCGATACTACGGCATTGGATGTTGAGATTGGGAGATTACTTTTTTACTTCTGAAATGCTAGGTTTTTAAAAATAATTTTTATTCTCTGATTTAATATTATTTATTCATATGTGCACATATATTTATATGTTAAAATGTAACTACCATATTTTCGTAATACAAACACGTCTATTATTGATAGGCAACAGAATTTTTGACTTAATATTTGTATTTTATTGGATGATATATATTGAAATGACTCTTAGGCATCTTTCTTTTGTAGAATTCAAAGGTGTTTAAAGGCCTTGTTAGTTCTAAATTCTTTCTTTTTTTTTTT
>CAUYSK010126461.1:0-97626 GCA_963575035.1 Avahi laniger | reverse complement strand
CAGCCTGAGCAAGAGCGACATCCTGTCTCTACTAAAAAAAATAGAAAGAAATTATCTGGACAACTAAACATACATAGAAAAAATTAGCCGGGCATGGTGGTGCATGCCTGTAGTCCCAGCTACTTGGGAGGCTGAGGCAGGAGGATTGCTTGAGCCCAGGAGTTTGAGGTTGCTGTGAGCTAGGCTGATGCCACGGCACTCACTCTAGCCAGGGCAACAGAGTGAGACTCTGTATCAAAAAAAAAAAAAAAAAGCAAATGGGTAATCAGTTCATTTTCTCATTCTTTATTTCATGTATTCATTTTGTCAACAAGTATTTAGTGAATGTCCACCATGAATCAGTCATTCTTTCAGGCTGCAATGGGCAGACCAAACAAAAGGATGGTCATCATGAAGCTTATACTTCAGTAGAGGAATAAACAAACATAATTATTAAATTTTATAGTATGATAAGGATTGACAGATTTATAGATGATAAATATAGATAGACAGATAGATGGATGACAGAGAATGGAAAAGAGGTGAGATGGGGAATATTAAGGGATTGATTTTTAATTAGGAAAGAAATCAAAGTCCTCTTTGAGGAAAGATAGAATTTGAAAGATAGAATTTATGTAACATCTGAAAAAGGTAAAGGAATGAGTCCTTTCTTTTTTGCTTGAGACAGGGTCTCACTCTATTGCCCAGGCTAGAGTGCAGTGGCCTGATCATAGCTCACTGCAACCTCAAACTCCTGGGCTCAAGTGATCCTCCTGCCTCAGCCTCCTGAATAGCTAGGACTACAGGTGCATTCCTCCACATTCAGCTTTTTTTTTTTTTTTTTCTTTTTGAGAGACAAGGTCTCACTATGTTGCTTAGGCTGGTCTTGAACTTCTGGCCTCAAGTGATCCACCCACCTTGGCCTGCCAAAGTGCTAGGATTACAGGCATGAGCCACTGTACCCAATCAGCAATGAGTCTTGATGTTATCTAAGGAAGAATGTTTCAGGCAAAAGGAACAGAAATGCAAGCACCTTGGGGTGGGAGTGTGCCTAACATGTTTAAGGAGGAGCAACATGGTCATTGTGGCTGGGGTATAGTGGGGATGGGGGTGGTGAGAGCATCAGTGGGCCAGAGGAGCATCTAGGGGTCATGTTCTATAAGGCCTTGTTGCTGTTGCAAACATTGGTTTTACTTGCAATGAGATAGGAAACTTTTGGGAGGTTCGAACAGAAGTGTGGCATGGTTTGACATGTTTTGAAGGTCAAACCATCAGGATTTGCTGCTGGATTGGGTGTGAGAGAAAAAGTCAAGGATGATTCTAGTGTCTGTCTTGAGCAACTGGAAAAATGGAGTTGTCATTAGATGCTTTGTTGAAGACTATGGTTGGAGCAGGGCTTGGCGGGTATTGGGAGTGAAGGGGAGGTGCAGAGAATAAGAGGAACTTAGTTTTGAATGTGTTATATTTGAGATGCTCATTAAGTGTCCATGTGGAGCTGCTGAAGAGGAAGTTGAGACAAACAGGCATGGGGTCCAGGGGACAGATAAGGGGAGATATAAATTTGGGACCATCAGCATGGAGGGGGAGCGGGCGAGATTACATGAGATTACCAAGAACATGAATACAGATAAAGTAGAAACGAGGATAAAGGCTGGAGCTCTGGGACATGCCAATGTGAAGAGGTTGAGTGATGAGAAGGGACTAGCAAAAGAGACTGAGAATAAGTGGCCCTTGTAGGATGGGAACTATTAGGAGAATATGTCACAGAGGCAGCACGATGGAAGTATTCAAGAAGGAGGAATAGCCAACAGTTTTAAATGTGTGTCATTTGTTACAGGGAAGGTAGGGTGAAATAAAATGTTTACTCTTTAACATTATTGGAATGCGTATTGTTTTGATGGAAGTTTACAAGTCTTTTCTTTGAATAAAGAGATAGCTTGTATATTTATTCTCTATACATGTGTTGAGTAAAAAATAAATTAAGATAATTTAATAAATAAAAATAAAAATATATACTTCATGTTGTCTTATGTATTAGGTAAAGCATCATGTCCCAATTTTACTCAGTGAATTTTAGATGGTCAAAAAATGCTTATATAAAACTGTAAGTTGTAGAAGGAATAGTGCTCACACCAAGATAGAATCGTTACTGTGCAGTGGAATAATGGATTGATCAGAGAAGAGCAATGCACAAGACCCTGGCCATATGCCTAGTTCTTACACTAACTCCCGGGTAGGATATCAAACTTTTTTGTGGCTAGCATTTGTAAATGGATGTCCTGCCATATCTCTTAGGCTTGGTATAGGGATTAGAATATTAATGTGCAAAAAAGCTTTGATAATTTTATGATCAATGTGTATGTGTATTCATAAAATGGTGGTTGAAGATAGTTTATTGAAATTAAGATACTCAAAACTTCCCCCTTTCCCTCATCTTTTTCTCCTTGGACAGTGTAAAGAACATGATCTGGCCATGATTAACCAGTTGCTGGACGACCCGAAGCTGACAGCCAGGAAGTACCGAGAATGGAAGGTCATGAACACCCTGCTGATCCAGGACATCTATCAGCAGCAGCGGGCCACGCCTGCACCCGAAGACAGCCCCCAGGAACTCAAGAAACCACTGTCTTCCGCCTGTGTTGAACATTCTATTTGAGAAAAAGCCAGGATTCTCTCCTCTTATATTTTACCACAAGCAACTCTTCAAGATGATGCAAGAACTTACATTTTTTCCTTAAAAGGAAAACTGAAACCCAGTCCCTTGGACATCAACTCCACCTCTAAAGTTGAAACTTAGATGAAGACAATCACCAAATACAGCAGGACTCCTCATTCCAATTGTAACACATCTGTCGACATTGGAATGATTGAGTTTAATTAAACAGACAATTTTGTGTTCCTACTGGGAGCGCAAAGTGATGCTAGGCTCTAGTTGGGATGTGAGAAATATATCTCCTGTTCCTTGCTCTCATGAGAATTACAATAATCTGTGGACAAAAAGCAAATTTTACCAGGAATAATTATTCGTAGAAACATTCTGTTTTCCGAAAGAAGAATGTACATATTCCACTGGTTGGGTAGCTGAGCGCCAAAATCATTTTTTGAGTGGAGGAATGTTCTCTATAGCAGCAACTGGAGCAGGAAAAATGTGGTTTTGTGGAACAAATATTTCTTACATTTGGTACAGAAGGGTGGTGCCTTTTCCACTTGTCGAGAAATACTTCATAGACAGTGGTGCGTGGGAGCCGAAGGAGGAAGCATGTTCTATATTCCACTCACTCAAAGGACAGATTGGTATTTTCACACTTTACCTAGGTTGGGGGATCTGATTAATGTTTCTTTTCCTCCTAACACCTAGAGAAAACTATCTCTTCACAGGTGGAAACCTCTCCTCCCTCCTCACTTCTCTACACAGCTATAGGAGATAGTAAGCCCAGTAAGGAGTGTTTGCTGCTTTTGTCCTTGGATGTGGTGCCTAATTACAGTTTGAATTTACATCCTGGCTTTCCTGGGATCAATATTGACAAGATGATTTTGGCATCTGAGTTGTTTTAATATCTTTGCTAAAAAATAAACAAACCACAAAACCACGAAACAAAAACCTCGAAAAACAAAAACAACAAGAGTTAAAACATGATTGTTTTATTTTTGTATGTTTATGTGTCACTTTGTGTGCTA
The DNA here is from genome assembly GCA_963575035.1 of Avahi laniger. Classification (NCBI taxonomy): domain Eukaryota; kingdom Metazoa; phylum Chordata; class Mammalia; order Primates; family Indriidae; genus Avahi; species Avahi laniger. The sequence goes on along the minus strand of CAUYSK010126461.1, from coordinate 93,969 downwards.
TGTGAATAGCTATCTATAATGTTTGTTATTTAAATATATTTATAGATGTTCAAATTACTAGTCTTTTAAAAGATGATATACTATTATATGTTTTGCTCAGTATGTACTTGAAGTATATACTTTTTGCTTGAGAAAAATAGAAATACCGTTGGTTCATCGGAGCTATTATGTTGCACTATAACGTATGAAGAATGCTCAGGAAATCATGTGGGGAAAACATTGGGGCATGTATTTATAATTTTTCATTTTCTTCTTCCACCTCCTCCCCCATCCAACTCTCCCAGAGTTCTTAGATTTCTCTATCATTGATAAGTTACTCTCTTAACCAGAAAAGGACTTTTATCTTAGGTTGTACCATCTGTTAAATAAACTTTAAGCTTTATGCCATTTATGGCTGTAAACCTTAGACCAAATGAAATACAAATAATATCATCTTTGGCTAAAGACTAATAGCAATTTGGGGGTGTTGTTAAAGAAAGCCCATAGTGGAAAGATATGAAAGTTTCACTTAATCACGATGAATATTTCTCACCATTAGAGTAACCACAGCCCACCAAGAACCTGTTTTGGCCCTATCTGCCCCCAACGAATCGTTGATATGACACATTTTGTCTTATACCTTCAAAGTGTGGCTTGACATTCAAATGGAAATAACCCCTGAATTGTATCTGCAAACTAAGTGGAAATAGTTGTTGAATATTTCCCCAAGCTCTACTAAGAAGTCTTAATACTCTGAAAACAAAAAACAACCTTAGAATTATGAAAGGGAAGAAAAAAAAAAAAAGAAGCAAGTTGTAGTACTAGAAGCTTCTCTAAGATAAAAGGCCATATCAGCCCGTTCGGCCCAGCAGGCATTTAGGTACTACACCAAGGGGAGCTTGGAAGCACCTGAGATAGTCACATTCCGGTCTGCAGATTGGTCACTGATGCTTTGATTTGAGAGGACAGTGCTTCAGCCTCCTTCCTTACTCTGGAAATTATCATCGCTCCTTTCTGTGATTAGCCACTATGAGAAGGTTGATTGTTTAGGATTCACAGTGTGACCAGTGTTGAAGGAAGGAGGAATGATAATGGTGGAAATAACACTATGACACAGAGGGCTCTTCCACCCATCTTTCTTTGGTTTGTGACATCAACCTGTAGACTTCCAAATAGTTTTCCTACATTGATGAGCTCCAAAAACTTTTGACCAGGGCATGTGAATACATTTGACTGTTTTTCTTTGGTTTCTCATTAATATGTATTTTAACTGACCTTTTGGTATAAGCTCCTTTAGTATCATTCAAACTTAAAGGCAAAAAAGAATGATGAGACTACTAACCAAAGCCTTTAAGTTATTTTTCAAAGACACTTCAAGAAAGTTAGTCTAGAAGTTCCTGCTTTGATCGTTAAAGGTTACTTTGCAGGCTCTCAAAATGAAAGTTAAGCTAAACTGCACAATTTTGCACCCTGCCCTTCTGGACCCAAGCTGCTTGCTCATTTTGATTTTCCCCTCTGTAAATGCCTCTGCTCCAGACCACGCTGTGCTAGGAAGTAGGCGGCTGCATCTGGGAGTTCTCAACCTCAGCTGTGGCCGTAAGAAGAGGGAAGGGGAACAGAGAGGAGTGAGAGGAAGAGTGACACCAATGTAGGAGGGCATGGGCTGGCCTCTCTTGTCCTCAAGTTACTTTTCTGGTCTAAAGGATATTGGGAAAACTGGATTACTTCCAGTTTATTGCTTGCTGGTCATCTCTGAAGTGGATTTAGGGTGGTTTCAAGGGACCTAAGGGGAGACTCCTCTACCCAGTCCTATAGCCCTAGGGTCTGTGGAATGACACAGAACTGTGGCTACTCAGGAAGTGGAGAATCTCTGAGCATAAGTAGGTCCAAAGCTGTGGAACCTGTTAAGGATTAGGGTATAGAGAAGATTCCTCTTTGGGGCTGTGGAGAGGACCTCTTCTCTCTGTTCTTAGCCTGCAGACCCAAACTGGAGCTTGCTACGATTCTCTCACTGGTTGATACGCTGCAAATACACACTGAGGCCGATGGTCAGTTCTGCATTTGAAGGACATTTGTTGCTTTTAAGAATCCTTAGTTTTTCCACAGCAGCTCACATCTCAAGAGTAGGATCAAAGGCCTAGAAAGAATTTCAAAGTATAGGATTACAAAGTCTCCAGAAAGCCTAAGAAAGAGACTGTTTGGAATCAGATTTCCATGTGAAACCCACGCCTTATATTTTACACAGCACTTTGTAGTTTGCAAGTTGTTGTATTTCAGGGCCCCATCTCTGCCCCTCCTGCTGTCCCCTGGGGCGATGGTGGATCCAAGTGCCTGGCCCAGAGCCCCAAGTGGTGAAGCCCGAACTGCAGCCTGAGTCTGCGGACTCAGCCCAGCCTCGCCTGCTACCTTGAGAAGTTGCCGTCAGAGCAGAACCCGTTAGGGAAACACGCAGTTTGACCTGGAGCGTGTGCCCCTCCGCACAGGGCTCGGCACACAGCTGGCCGTGGCGGCTTTTTTGCTAAGTCGTCCATCTGAACGCTGAGGGGCCCCTATTCTCTGAGTACAGTCTCTTACTAAGGGGCCCACAGCGACCTGCTGGTGGTGTGTCTGTGAACTGGAGTTTAACCTAATCGCTCCGTGCTTCCTCTATTTTCTTCCGTAAATTATACTATTTGTTGGGTGCTGTGAGATCCTTGGATGAAAGAGGTATATTTAAAGAACTGGAGAGTGTTTATTTTGTTTTCCTTTTAAGGCGTGTGATGTCAGATGTCAGAGACCCAACTTAGTGATTAGGGGTTAGTCCCTTGACTTTGCTCTCTCAATTTCTTCCCATGTAATTATGATAACTTTATCAGGTAGCCTTCAAATCACGAACCATGTCACAGAGATGAAACAGATGAAAAGGAAACTTATTTCTTAAGTCTTTTGAGGAGAGGTGCTATACAACTTCAAGCCATATTTAAATTCACGGGTACATATCTCTTCGTAAGAAAGATGATATACCAATATTTTGATATAGCCACACAGATGGTTCAATGAGTAATTTAGCTATAGAAGATGCCTATCCAAAAGTCACTTTACACTGAAAAGCTGCCATACCCAAATGAAGTTTTAGGATATTTCTCCTTCAGTCTAATAGAATATGATGTTCTATTGAGGTCTTCCAATTTTTAGCAAATTTATCTCACAAGAGAAATCAAGTCCTAGAACCAGGAGGTGGGACTGCACTGCCTGGGGTTTTATAATACATAATTAACAATAAAAGCCCCTGAAACTAGATTTTTTGCAGCCTGCTTGGAATGGACCCGTCGGGGGTGATTCCACCCCTCAGGGAAAGCTGCCCGTCCGCTTGACCTAGATGTGGAGTAGCCACGTGCTGTCTGTGCTGTGAGACAGGAAGCAATTTCCCTGCCTTGTTTGCACGTCTTTACTCTTTCCCACGCGACACCGTAGCACCACACAGAAAACATTAAAAACGGATTCCAAATAAAAAAGTGTTTTTACATTTTTCTTGCCGTCAGGAGACTTAACTGCTCTGTGTTCATATTACTTTACTGTTAGTCCAAAGGGGAAGCATGCCCCATAGAGACATTAGCACCCCGTAATAAACACCAGGATTTTAAATCACCGTGTGTTTTAATGTTCTTGCATGACGGGGATGTGACGTTTCGCACTGCATGGTGTTTGGGGGCAAGATGTCAATGTGGAAATGATACCTTAAATTTTCCTGTGCTTTCATTCTTTGTCAACTACCCCTTTGACTAAACTGAAAAAAGAGGCATGGCTCATTCCTCCTGCTTTGTGTTTTTGAGGTCGACTTATAAGAAAAAAATAAAAATAATAAAGTATATCTAGTAAAATGACATGAAAAAAAATTGAAATATGCTACTGGTGTTCATTTTCTGTCTTGCAGTGTTGCTTCCTCAAAGAAAAAAAACCTCTGTCTGGGAAGTGTTTAATGGCTGCTTTTTGATCTTCAGCGAAGGTTATAGTGCCCTCTGGTGGCCCTAAAAACTAGACCTGTTTTTAATTTTAAATAAAAGATCTAACTATATTGGGGAATGTATTTCAACAATAACTGATGTGGCCTTCTCCAGGGGTTCACAGTTTACAGGCTTACCGGTACAGTGATATTTAGATTTTTCAAAAATCGCCATTGGACCACACAATTTGACCTGACTTACCATTACGAGGCACCCATATTTGGTTCAGAGAAATTTAAAAAATTGCATATTATAAAAGTTACGATCTGTGACACACAAGTTCCTCAAAATACATAAAATATTATGTGAAAATGAACAAAGAATATACTGAAACAGCCTAATAAATTGCCTTTCTTTTGGATGCACTGATCAGAGGAGTTAGCCTGCATTTGAACTTGACCCACACCTGCCCGATTGTTGCGTACACACAGAATTGTCATTTTTTTCCCTGCCTCTCCCAATTCTCATTTCTCATGCTGAGCCCCACCCTCTGCTTTCTCCCTCTTGCCACCACCAAATATTTCTGGGCTCCCACGTGGAAGTGGTAAAAATTATTGTAGACCAAGGAGATTAGCAAAAGGCTTAGGCACAGGGTGTTCCTGATTTCTAGAACAATCTTGTATTAATTTTCTATTGTTCCTGTAACAAATTGCCACAAGTTTAGCGTCTTAAACAAATTTATCTTACAGTTCAGGAAGAACTCATTCCTGCAGAGGCCCCGGGGGAACATCCCTTTCTCTGCTCTCTCCAGCTTCTAGAGCTCAGCACACTGTCTGCCTCCCAGCCCCTCCGTCCACCTCCCAATCAGCGGTGTCTTCCCTCTCTGGTCACAGCCTCCTGGGCTGACTCTTTCAAGGACCCTTATGATTACAGTGGGCCCACCTGGACAATCCAGCGTCATCTCTCCACTGTAAGGGCAGTTGACTTGCAGCCTCAGTGCCCCTTTGGGACCTTTACACAGGTTTCAGAGACTAGGACGTGGACATCATCCTGCTTGCCACAAATCTTCATTTTAAATATTCTGCTCATTTCTCATGAACCATCGACATCTCCCAGAAATTTCAGGATTTCCAAGTATAACTACAAACATGAAAATCCTTTTTCATACTATGTGACTTGAATTTGATTTCATCAAGATATGTTCGCCATAGGAAAGATCATTCCATCTTTGAAGAGAAAAACATGAAATTCCTGGCTTTTAAAAAAATCATGTGTACATAGGTGCAGTAGGGACACTATTTTAATAATTGGAGCAAGTTTTCACAATGTTTGCATTTAAAGACAAAGCATGAAAACGTTACTTTTGAGAATCAAGTATCATAAAGCAAAGATTAATGTGGGCCTCAGAGTCTCACGTTTACGATATGCTTGGGCCACGTCAGACTGACAGATGGACGTGGCCGAGACCACAGCTTCTTTCCTGTGAAAGTGGAGGGGGCTTTTCTGAGTGAGTGTTGATGTCGAAATGTACTGATAAGTACAGAATTTCCATAGGTCCTGACCTGCGTAAATCACAATCCAAGCATTATAGTTATTTCTTTTAACACAAACAAACTGGTGTTTATAGGTAATTCCTTGAAGCTAGTCTGCTAGTTTGCCAGTCGTGTATTTGGGGAGTCATAAACACTGGGCCACGCCTGGAGTCTCCTCTGAGCACGCGTGGCAGTTCTGTCCAGAGTCAGGGTGCAGGGAATGGACAAGATTCCCAGGCAAACAGGGTGCCTGGACATTCAGCAAGTTATTGCCCTAGCGCCAAAATTTACCGTTGCAGATGCCGCTGATGCCCTGCTCACATCCCGTCACCTGGCCGGAGCTTTCATTCCCCAGTTGCTGTGAGTTTTCACAGCTAATAGTCCCTTTGACAGAAAACTGCCCTCAGCTAAAGGAGAGACACCTGGGCACGGAGTCTAAGCTCACCCTCCCCAGTCATGGTGTCCTCAAGCAATGACCGATGTGGTACCAAAGATCACCCCCTTGCCTCAAAGTGGCACCAATTCTGTGGTGCAATCCATCTACAGAGCTTCCCCAGGGACTAGGCCGAATCTCTTCTACAGTTCAGGTCCCATCCTTGCTAGCTTTTCCCCCTTTTCCTGCGTTACTTCTCTACTCCCTTCTGAAGGCATTTCTTCAATAAATCACTCTCACCAGGCTCCTGTCTTGGGGTTTGCTTCTGACCTAAAGCAGAAATGGAAAAATGGTCTGTTCTGGAAATGGACAGACCCTCAGATGGAACCGGAGAGGTGGCTGCCCCGTGACTGTGGGGCCAGCTGGGTGTAATGAGTACAGCACCTCTCACGGCCTGGGATTGCTGGGACTTTCACCTGCAGCGGGCTGAGCTGAGACGCAGGAGGAAGGGGGTGTGCCAGCCCGGGCAGAGACCTGAGGGAAGGTGGCAGCTGAGTGCCACTGAGGCACCGAAGGGAGTACCAGCCTTGGTTCTATTAACCATGGAAAGCAAAGTGTAAAAGAGAGGCTCTCTGATGGCATTTAAAGAGACTCCAAGCTTCTGTACTCAGAGGGCAGAAAGAGTTGAAAAGCAGGTACAAGATTAGGTTGTAAGAGCGGCAGAACTTCAAAGAAGATAAAATTCTTGGCCTGGGCCAGTCTCCGCTACAAAAGTCAGGATCCTGGCAGGTAAGGAGCGAGACCCTGTGGCTTGGATGGGCATGTGTGGGTAAATACTCTCAAGAAACTGGAATCCCCAGGTTCAGCTGAAACTTCTGAGCCTGTGAGAGAAGCTCACTGCTCCTTATTGGCAGACACGAGGCTCTAAGCCCCGATGCTTGAAAATTTGGAGTCTCCCCAGGAGGCAATTGCTCTATACGGCAATGCTGTCCTTCTCAGGCTTGCTCCCCCCACCCTGGGCCACCCGAGTTGTCATTAGGGCCAATCTCAGCATCACCCGACTAGGGCAGGGCGGGTTTGATAGAGGAGGAAGGCACTCACCCATGGAACAGCTGCAGAACCGCTGGCCAGCTGGCAGGGACCAGGACAGAATGTCTGGGAGTAGATCCTGAAAGGGCTGGAGCAAGGGATGCAAGGAGGGAATATCAAGCCAGATAAGAGTGAGATTACTAACACAGGCCCAATATACCATCCCTCTTCTACGCACAGGAGTCAACGCCCTGGCAGGAGTCCGGGGAGACGGGTCCACTGTGCTGCTTTCCTTAGAAGCTTGGCAACAGTGGTAGCCACATTTAATGAAGAAGAGATGTCTTAATAATTGGAGCAGGTTTTAACAATACCTACATTTAAAGACAAAACATAAAAAAGTTAATTTTGAGAACCAAGTATCACAAAGCAAAGGGTAATTTAGGCCTCAGAATCTTAAGTTTATGAGGTACGTCCCACTCTGGATAGGACTGTCTGGGCAGACTGTGGAGGAAGGGACCCTAATGTCTTGCTATGCTGCCCAGGCTGGCCTCGAACTTCTGGGCTCAAGCAATCCTGCCTTGGCCTCCCAAAACGTTGGGATTACGGTAGTGACCTACTATGCCCAGCTGAAGTTTGTGATTTTTGGAGAATTGGTCCATTTCACCTAGATTGCCACACCGATTTTCATTGAGTTGTTTTTCATATTTCCTTATCTCTTTGATGTCTGTGGGGTCTATACTAATAACCCCTGTTTCATTCCTGATATTGTATTGGTAATTGGTAATTTGTGTCTTCACTTTCTCTCTCTCTTATTTATTTATTTATTTTTTTGGTCAGTGTTGCTAGAAGTTTGTTAATTTTATTGATCTTGTCAGAGAACTACCTTTTATTTTATTGATTTTTTTCTATTTTTTTTTGTTTTCAATTTTGAATTGTATTTTGTGGGAGGAATAGGGCAAAGGACATCTACTCCATCTTTCTGGAAGTGGAAATTCCTGAGTCTTGTTTTTGGTGAAGTATTCTACATACTGTGCTACTCCTGTTTTCAAGGAACTTAGAATCTAGTGTGGGGATAATTAATTGGAAAGGGAGATTGTAATTTAGCACGTTGAGTGTGATGATAGGAGAAAGCCTGGGGTGCTTTGGGGACACAGAGGGGGAGCATAAGGCAGGACACAATGTCAAGGCATGCTTCTCAGAGGAGTTGACATCTACATTTAAACAGAAAAACCAGGAGGAATTGGCGAGGTGAGCAGCAGGGCATGGGAGTGTACAAAGGCCTGGAAGTGGGAAGAGCTTGGCCCACTGGAGGAATGACAAATGATTTTGTTGCTGGATAAGTGTGTTGGATTTGGGTGGGATAATAAGGGAAGAGATTGTGACATTAATCAGGGACCAAATTACAAAAACTGTGATTGATCATGAGAAGGAATCTGGATTCATCCAGGGGCCAAACTGGGAGCCACTGAAAGGTTTGAAGCAAGGAGCTGGCATGTTCACATTCATATGTTAAAACGATTTGGCTGCTGAGTGAACAGATTGGATGGGCACAAGCCCAGAGGCAGAGTAGTTATGAGGGCTTTGCAATCATCTAATAGAGATGATGGTGACCTAACATGTAGCAGAGGCAGTGCAGTGGACAGAAGAGAATGGATTTAAAAGACCTCAAAGACATGAAACCATAAAATCTGGGGCAGTTAGGATATGGAAAGAACTAGAAGTCAAGATCACTGCAGTATTCTGGTCTATACACAGGGTAAGTGGAGTTGCCATTCATTGAGAAAGTAAACAGGAGAAAAAGAAAATTTTCAGGAAAGTGAAGAGTTTGGTTTAAGGCATCATGCTGTTCACTAGAGAGGTAGGACATGTCATTATTAAGATAACAGACTGTGAAGTCAGCCTGAGTTCAAATCCTGGCTCTATCACTTTAATGCTGTGTGATTTTGAGAAATCACTTAACTTCTCTGTGCTTAAGATTTTTTCATCAAAACGCCTATTGGATGGTTGAAAAAAAGTAAATAATAACACAAACCACACACACACACAGACATGGTAAGTGCTTAATAAATAATTGCTATTAGGATAATTATTTTCAATGGCCCATGGACTATCCAAGTGGAATATTAGATAAATAAGACATATCTGGGATTAAATATTAGTTGTGAGAATTGAAAAGCAACATAAGGTTTATTCAGTCCAATACCTTTATTTTAGAGACAGGTATTGAAATGACTCCCCCAAAGTCACACTGTAGCAGAGCTTAGTAAAACCCTGGATGCCCAACTTTTACTTGTCCCCACATTACACTGTTCTCTACTCTCAGGACGTGTGCCTTCTTCGCATGTGGTAGGCTGAAATTGTAAGTCCCAATTCTTCCCCTTTTCTTGCATCCACCCTGTTGTATGGCCGCACTGTAAGTGGAGTGTACTTCTCAGCACCTGACTTTGGGCTGGGTCGTGTGACTTGCTCTGACCTCTGATGGTGAGACTATGCTAGTTCAGAGCTTAGGCTTCAAGAGGACTTGGGTACTTCCTCTTGCTGGCTATCCTGCAGCTCCAAGTAGGATCAGAGACCATGAAGCAGAGCTGCTGCAGCTATGCCACCAGCAGCAAGAAACAGAGCTGCCCAACCCAGCCCAAACCGGGTGGGTCTGTGCAGATTTGTGAATACATGCATAGTATTGAAATTCTTGTGGTGTTTGTTACACAGCATTATTGTGAAAATAGCTAACTGATACAAACATCGATATGAAATGCTTTTTTTTTGTGGGAAGGGCTTAACTCTGTCTTTTCCAGACACCCACATTCTATTAATGCTTTGCAGCTGCTAGGAAAAGAAACAGCTGATGGGCACTAACTAGTGGGTTATCAGGCCCTCCCAGACTCAACTGCAATTCATTTACCTCTTAAAAGAAAATCCCATTATCTTAGTCTGTTTTGTGCTGCTGTAAGAGAATACCACAGACTGGGTACTTTATAATGAACAGAAATTTATTGGCTCTCAGTTCTGGAGGCTGGGAAGGCCAGTATTAAGGTGTCTGCAGCTGCTGAGGGCCTTGTTGCTGCATCACCCTAGGGCAGAAGGGCCAAGACACAAAAGGGGTCTAAACTCACCCTTTTAAAACAGCACGAATCTTGTCCTTGAGGGTGGAGCCCTCATGGCCCAATCACCTCTTAAACGTCCCACCCATTAACACTATTCCAATGGCAACTAAATTGTAACGTGATATTTGGAGGGGACAAACATTCAAACCGTAGCAGCTATCCATTTGTCTCCAAACTCCTCTTCCCAATAGTTTATACAAGAGAAGGCAATTTATATTCTTACATTCACTCCATGGTCTTGTTAACCTTTACTTCCTATCTAGCTCTCCTGTCCTGAAAAAGGATGTATTTATTATCAAATTTTGTCATGGATAATAATTTTAATAAATGCAGATGAAGAAGGGAGGACTGTGTGTTGGAGTGGTCAAAGAGGGCTTCATGGAGGAGGTGAGTTTTGAACTGGATTTTGAGGTATTGATATAGATGGAGCAAGTGCGAGAGAGGGACAAGGTATGCCAGTCTGGGATACAATGGGAAAGAGATGTGAACTCAGAAAAATACAAGGTGTATTAACAGAAACATAAGCAGTTTTGCTTCCTGAAGAAAAGTGCTCAAAATAATATTAACCACCTTTTATTGAACATGTATTATACCTGTGCATTTATGTGCATATATGTATGTCTATACTAGAGACCATGTCTTTTTGATATGTTAGCAATGCGATTCTCTTAGTTTGGCTGGAATTCCTCTACTCTGGGCAGAGAATGTTCAGGAAGCTCAACACAATTACTAATTGGTACAGAACCTAGGAGAACTGTGAGATAGAACTGGCCCACACTTGGGGATCAGATAGGTCACAGCTATTTGTCCTCACATGAGGCCGGACTCAACTGTGAGAGGAGTAGCAGAGCCCATGGACAGTAAGGCTGGAAGTCCGAGTCCTGCAGACAGGGCCCAAGGTCGGAAGGGACAGATCACAGCTCCAGAGTGAGAGAGAGCTGGGCTATTTGCTTCTTTTCCGCCTTTCATGTGCCTGAGCACCCTGGGAAGGAGAAATCTATAGAGTTCCAGGTGCCACAGGTCCACACAGGAATCCTTCTGTAAATCTTGGTCACGAGAGACACAAGGCGAAGCAGCGACTGAGGCTCGTGGGCTGGGAAATCTTCGTAAGACTTCAAATTTCAGACCACAGGGATGCTGAGAATTCCACGCCCCACCCCCAATCAAGGCCTCCAAGAGGGAATAATTCGAGAGGGAATTAATGGAAAGATCCGGAATTTCGGACATGACGGATCTGGGGGATATGTCCCTGACACTTTGGAATAGGACTAACCAATAGAACATTTTCACTTGCCAGCAGGGAGAGGCTAGGCTAAGCAGGTGATTTACAACACGAATACTTGTTGCCCACGTCCTGTGTGTGAAGGAGTGTGCTTTATATATCTCTTTTATGTGAAGTAGGCTTTCCCCTTCTGATAAATGGGAAAACTAGACTAAGGCTCAGAGCAGTTACATGCTTCGCTTCGAATCGTGCATCCAGTTAGAATTAGGTGGATGTGATTCCAGTTTGAGAGCCAAACCTTAACTGTGAATAGATTACCACGGGGTGTCGGGTCCAATTTGGCTCTGGCTCCATTACTGAGGCTCTGACCAGACTGTAAGTCTAGCAAGAGCGGGAACCACGCATGGGTCGTTTGTTCATTCTGGCTTCTACGGCATCTAGTACTGGCGCTGAATTGACACGTGACAAGTAATTATTGAGTTGATTTGACTACATACAAACAGGATCTGAATTGTTAGGATGTGGCAAAGGGTCGCAGTCTGCAGGAAGCCTGGGGAAAGGGCGCCCTCTCCTGGGAGGTAGTAAACAGGGTGGCTGAGTGTGGACGTGGCGCCCCCTGTGGGTCAACCTAGTGCATGTCCGTTCTGCAGCCTCCCTTGGGCCTTCTGGGGCTGCACGTGATTCCCAAGAGCCCCATCGGCAAGCAGCTTCTCGAAAATAAATGGCTAACTCATATTATTTTTAAGGTCGCTGATGAAATAAATCATAGGCCTGGAAAGTGTGTAAGCTTGAAAGTTGAAGAGTTCTTAAAGTCTTACTTCCTCCGGGGAGGATAAAAGCTGTGGTTCTTTTGTTGTGATAATGACAGACTGTCAGTATCTGTCTGTTTGCCTGACTTCGTTCACAGCATAAATGCTGGTAATTGCTCATTGCCTTGAGAAGAAAACTGACTCAGAGCCTGAGAGTGACTTGCATATCAATGTCTCAGGCCGTCTGTGCTAGTTTTACTTCGAGGGCGGGAACACGTTACTGGAGTCAGCACAGTTGCTTCCTCAACCGCTTTCGGGTTAGAGGATCCAAGTGTGATTTTTGCCAAGAGATAACATCACTGCGAAATTTAAACTGTGGGCAGTGGGATCAATACCCCTTTTTTTCTGGGCATTTTGATCTGCAGATCATGTCTTCCGTTTCATATGCAGTGGAGAAGATGAAAAGCATTTGATCAAATTTCTAGCAAGCTAGACATTAAGGGCTAATTTAAGTGGCTGCCCACACTTGCTAGGGGTGTGAGTGTCTTTCATTCTGATTGCTTCTCTGGAAGTGTATGAGCCAGCTACCAATTCATGGCTGTGTGTTAGCTGCAGCTGCAGTGACGCCCTTTCTCTCCTTAAGGATAGTTGTAAACTAAGAGTAGTGTTGCTCCCAGAGCCCACAGGTCAGGGGGCCCTTTCTGACATGCCAGTGACATGGGACCCCCAAAGGGCCACTGCTATTGATTGCTCCATCTTTGGGGCACTGTAGCTGTTCCTCTTAGTGTATTTTCTGGTTTGTAATGTGCTCTATGTTCAAAGAAATTTTAAAGGCAAGAGGTTCTAAGGGGAGAACTCAAAGAGATAGAGATGCACCGTAAAGGGGAACTATTTATAAATCTCAAAAGGGAGGACTATAACCCCGCTCCTGACTGCTTGCTCCAGTCTCTCCAATGCTTGCTACACATCTCATCCTCTTCCCACCTTTCCTGCTGGGGTCTTGTACCAGCTGCATGAGTCAGGAGTCATCAATTCCAGGAGGCCCCACTTGACTGCCTCCCTCCCTCCAAACACACAGGAAGCCCTCCCCATTCCTTCCACATGCTCAACCCAGACAGCACGCAGGTTACACTTGCCTGGGGAATTTTTAAAACATCCTGATGAGTAGACTCCACCTCCAGACACTTAGCTGATACAGTTCATCTGGAGCAGGGCCCAGGCATTGCATTTTTTATTTAAAGCAATCAGGTGATTCTAACGAAATAGCTGGGATGAGAATCACTTCTCTGTGAAGGCATTATAAAATATCAGCATTATCAAAAACCTTATAACTGCTTTTTTCTAAAATCTTTCTATATGCTGTCTAATTTAATCCTCATATCAATTATTAGTGATTTTGCAGCAGTAGAAACAGGTCAGTGTGATGCAGAAAGCTCAGAATTTTAGTTACTGTTGGCTTAACCGTCTTTGTTTTCTCCTGGGCTCAGAACTCTGTGAAGGAGAAGACTAAGTCTTTCTGTCTCTCTATTTTTAGTGCTTAGCATAATGTCTGATGGCAGCTGGAAACGAATGAATACTGAACATTCTTCGTGAATGTGAGGACCCTGCAAGGGAGAGATAGGTCTCAGCCCTGAGTTCCGGGTCTTCAGAGTTGTTCATTCTCCTGTGTCTGGCTCATGGAATCCCTGTTCCTCTTGTGTCCTTCTTATCCAATCCACCGATCCTGATTCCATACTTACTTCTTTTATCTTACCTGTTAATCTTTCCAGGCTATTTGTGGCTGAAATGGTTTTTCCTTCTGAGCTCTCAGGGCACATGAAACTTACAGTATTTGACTTATGGCCGAATCTGTATCATTCCCTTGTTCTACGTATGGAGACCATACACTTGCATTTTGTTCTGTAAGATAATTGGAGTAAGATTGTAAACATCTCCAGAATCTTCTGTTTTAAATTTCTGAGAGCCCCCAGTGTGGCCCCTGGTATGAAGTACTTGCTAATTGATTCTGGTTTATTCTGTCTAAATGATAGAAAAATGTTTATAACTGAATACATAAATGTTTATCTCTTTATTTAACCATAAAATAATTTGTTACTCTCACACAAGGCATTCCACAGAAAGCAAGCATATTTGGAGGTAACAAATATGTTTTAAAATAACAAATATATCCCTATCTTATCATTTCTCTTTATCATTGTGCATAGCTGTAATATTCCGATAAGCCCACCTCTAGCTTCATTTTTCTAATCATGGACTTTTATTTGTATTTCATCGGCATGTCACCTGTATGACTGGGGAACAATTTTTGAAGGAAGTGGTATAATGTAGAGATTAAGAACATAGTTTTGATACATTAGCTGGCTTACTGTGGGCAGCTCATTATCCATATAACCCCTCAGTCTTGGTTTCCTCATCTGTAAAATGGGACCCTAGTAGTACTTCCTGATAAGGTTGTTGTGAAGATTAAATGAGATAATAATTACGAAGAACTTGGTGGAAAGAATGTGTTTGTACTTGACAAATGTTCATAATATCATTATAGATATCTTTATGATCATTAAAAGTATTAAAAGGTGAGTGCCCTTCAAAGGCACTTTATATCCCCAAGTAGCACGGGGGCTTTTTTGGGCAGCTACGTACTACTCCGCTTGCCTCCCCTTTTCACCCTTCCCTTGTGAGTCACAGATTGGAACCCTTCTAAGCTCCATCCACATCCTAGGGGTGGATCACAGAGAGCAGCTGACAGTTTCCCTTGCGCCCCCTCTGGATGCGAATTAAGGAGCTGCACACTTCCGCTGTGCCTGAGTTTTAGAATGTCTCAGGCACTGTCTGTGGGGATGCTGGGCCACCGGGCAAAGAGGGCTCAGGGACAGGGCCGAGGGGCTGAGGAACAAGGTAGGACATGAGGTCCAGAGAGGGAGCGCAAGGTGGGATGAGAGAGTCAGATGAGCTCAGCTTGCAGAATCACTTGGCTGTATCTGACATCTTTTTCTAGATTATCCAGCTGAAATTTGATACCATCATTTTACTACAAAAGTCAAGGATAGCCCAATATCACACATTCCCATAGGGGTTTCTCTTATTTCTCTTTCCTTCTACCTTGGGCAGAGTGTTCTTCATATTAAACATTTAGCCTCAGAGCTAAGCTGTGGTGCGGTCAGGGAGGGGGGGGGCAGGAGACGTGAGGGAGAGATGGACACGTGGCAGCCCAGGAGAGCAGCGCTCGGGACAGGCTGTGGCACAGGTGGAGGCCTGCATGTGATCTGAGTGCTGTGGCTTCTCACACCTTTGGGACATGACCAAGCAGGCCTCTCTGGGATGTGACATCTCAGGCTTTCTAGATAGGCAGAGCTGAACTGTGTCTTCATGGGTCCTAAACACACAAAAGATAACCATCCCCCTGCCCTTTCTTACCCTTCTATGTGTAAATCAAAGTAGTGAAAATGCACAACACAAAAAAGGACAATCCCAGTGAAGTTTTGAGTTTTTCTATGATGTTTTTTAGGGGATGTTAAATATCAAATACTTTCAACTTTCTCTCCATGTTTTGATGTTTTAAGTGTACTTGCTTTGGTTTTACTCCCAGAAAACGCACGTCTAGTTTCAACCGGATACTGGTGCTACGAGTACCAGGTTATGCTAGGAAAGTGTTGAATGGACCTCGCCCACATCTACTGCCTCCGTTCCTTGGGAGCCTCTGCATCTCCCTGCCAAAACCGAGAGGTTCTGTACACCTGGAAATAAAGCTCAGAGGAGTCGGACACTGTGGCTGGTCCAAGCCTTTTATAGCCTTTTCAAGCTGGCCATAGAGCCTGTCACTAGAAAAAGGTAAAATTAAAAGAAGAGCTGTTTCTCCCAGATCTGGACAGAGGTTGAGCCTATCAGTATTCTTTAGGATGGGTGTATAGACTTAAAAGGGAAAAAGAGAAGATATTTGTTCTCAATACTTCTAGTTATTCTAACCTATTTTGCTTTTGCAAAATACGTCTCCAATGAACTCCATGGTACATACAGGAAAAAAAAAAGCTTTGTCAGGGTATGGACTATAGACTTGACCTAGAGAAATGGTCCAAGTCTCAGTTGGCCGCAAGCCTGCCCCTGGGAGTCCTACGACCCATAAGAGGTGGGTGGGAATTAAGGACTCTGAGATCTTCTCTTCCCAACATGAAATCTGATTTAAATAGATAGTTCTTGTCATCTATTTTTGATAATTGAGTTAACTGCTATTCTCATTTTCTCTTCACGGATAGTGGTTTTCTTTGACTCTTGTCCCAAAAATGCATATGAATTTTAAACTAAGCTGCTCAGCTAGCCAGTTTCTGACAGAGAACTATGTGTGCTTTTGCAGGTTGTCCTGATCGCTCCTGCTATCTGGGTCAGAAGTTTGAGGGCGAGGAGTCTGAGTCACGGTTGAATATCTTTCAACAAGTTGTTGTTTTGTGTGTTTTATCGTACACAGTGTGGCTTCTGGATGTATTATGTCTCTAGCACTTTCAGTGCCTGGTATATTCCTTGTCTCAGCCTGGGGCCTGGAGAAAAGGGGAGGGGTGGTGTGGGGTGCAGGATGGATGATTCAGGCGTAGCACCAGAGCCACTGCATCTGCTGTGACATCCCAAAGAACCATGTCTTCCCAGTGGACATAAACCAGTTCAGCGAGGGTAGCACTCTCATGTCTCCCAAACCAAGGCTTGGATTCAGTGTTGGTGTATCAGAAAGAAGTAACTTGCCAGCGGTATTTACTGTATCATATGGGGAGGTCTCTCCCCTCAACACTAGGTATGGAACAACTCCTCCTCTGCTTTGGGGTTCCAGAAGGAATACCTCAATTCCCCACACCTGGGTATGAATATAACTCTAAATGTAGGGAAGGTAGATTGAGATTTAGGTGGCTGGAGTAGGGCATGGATGCTGCCTCCTGGTGATCTTGCAAAACTACAAATCTAATCCTCTGACTTCCCGACTTAAAGATGACTGCTGGCTCTCCATTGTACCCTGAATAAAATATATACTCCTTAAATGACAAACTTCTTTAAAACTTGGCTTCAGCCAAACTTAAAGCTTCTTCCACTGTTCAGCTTTCAAACCTTATGCCTCACTTAACCAAACTGTAGGCCATTCCTAGCAGGCAACACTTTAATCTTAATCAAAATCTCTTTGGCCATTTCTATAGAAAGTAAAAAGCTAATTCTAAAATTTGTATGAAAATCTAAAGGGCCAAGAATAGCAAAGTCAATCTTGAGGACAAAGAACTTAGAGGACTGACTCATGCTACTAGATAGTTAAGACTCATTGTAAAGTTACATTATCTAAAACAGAATTGATAGATCAATGAAACAGATTGAACAGAACAGACCCACACATGTAGGGTTACCTGAATTATAGTGTAGGTACATGACAATGAAGTGAAAAAGGTACTAGGTCAATTGAATGTCCACATGGGAACAACAGTGAACCTTTTGTCTACTTCATATCATACCGGGGAGCAATTTTCATAGGGATTATTGACTGTGAAAGGTAAAAGCTTCTAGAAGAAAACAGAAGAATATCTTTCTTTGTAGTAGGTGAAGATGTCTCTTGAACAGGACATAAAAACCACTATTGAAAATTAGACTATATTAAAACCCATAACTTTCATTCATCCAAATATACCTTTAAAAGAGTAAAATCAAATGAAAGAGTGGGAAAAGATATTTCCGATATACACAGTCACGCACCACACAACGTTTCAGTCAATGACGGACCACATACAGGACAGTGGTCATATAAAATTATAATACCATATTTTTACTGTACCTTTTCTATGTAGACATATGTTTAGATGCATAAATACTTACCATGGTGTTACAGTCGCCTTCAGTACAGTACCATGCTGTACAGATTTGTAGCCTGGGAGCAATAGCTATTACCATATAGCCTAGGTATAGAGTAGGCTCTACTAGCTAGGTTTGTGTAAGTATTCTGTGATGTTCACACAAGATCGCATAGGGACACATTTCTTAGAACATATCCGTTGTTAAGTGACACATGATTGTATATCCAATGAAGGACATCTATTCAGAAAATATAAAGAACTACAGTCAATAGAATATAACATACAACTCAATAACAAGTAGGTTAAACGTTTATATAAACACTTTATAAAAGAGAATTTCTGAATGTTAATTAGTATATGATAAAACATTCAGCATAATTATTACCAGAAAAATGCCAGTTATATCCATAATTAAATATCACTACATACCACCAACGTGCCTAAAATTGTTAAAAACTGACAGTATCAAATATCAACCTTGAGAATAGTACTGGAACTTTCTCACGTAATGCTGGAGGGTGGGTAAACTGGTAAAGTCAATTTAGAAAACCATTTGGTATTACTTGCAAAGAATTCTATTCCTAAGTATATACCCAAGAGAAATACATGTATATGTGCACCAGAAGGTGTGTGTACATAGTAGCATCATTTATGATCACCTAAGACTGGAAACAACTAGGTTTTTTGTTTATTAATAGCAGAATAAGTTAGTAAATTGTCGTGTGTTCCCACAAAATGTGAAGGCTGTTGGATGGTATGGGAAGGGATTGGACTTTAATTGTCCAATTGAGCAGAAGAAGATCAAAACTGTGTATCAGGAAACTGAATCTGGTAATGCTATGCAGAGAGTAGATTTTTACATATCGGGACATAGGTTTTTGTTTTCAAAAGATCCATGTTAACAACTCTCTTTTTAACAGGCAATCTAAAGTTATCCAATGTTATTATCAAATAGTTTTTCCTTACTATAAAGTGTTTTCATGTTGAGACTGTTTCCACATTCAAAAAAATCACACCTAACCACTTTGAATATGTTCTAAATTTCGCCTTATTGAACTCTTTGTTTCTTGCAAAGAATTTCATTGCTTGAAATAGCAATAGCACATTTATTATTAACAAGTAGACTAGCAGTGGATTTAGCTACCTATATTTTCAACTGTCGAATCTACAACGGTTTTTTTTTTCTTCTGTATGGATTGGTTGGAATTCTAGCTTAAGGATTCATAGTTGTTACGGTTTAGAGACACTTTGGTTCTGAAAATAGAAATAATTCATGAGGAAAAAATCCTACTTCTTTTACTCATTTTGAAGTGTTTATTCAGTATCAAAGTCATCTGTTAGCTTAAGTCTTAGGCTTTTTGCCTACATTGCAATGTTCACTTAGAGAATACTCTTTTAAAACATGTCATTCATTATGTGGGAATGAGAAAGACAACAGAAAAATCTGGATTTGTATCACTATTAGGGTTTTTTTTATTAGTCATGTATTACATGCAAGAAAATCACAATACAGCCCAAGATGTTTATGTATGCTGGCACATCAAGAGTAATACAATGCAAAAGTTTGTAATTTTTACATACAACTATATTAAACAGTCAAACAGTAATAATGTAAAAATAAATTAGTGATATGCTCACTGTTTGCTGCACAAGTCAACATTTTGATCTGCACATGACAGCACTGTGCTTTGGCAGGTAGTTCTTCTGAAAGCTACATCTGATCATCTTGTCCTACCTGGGAATGTGCATGAAGTATGACATAATAGCTTAGTCTCTACTGCAAGTGAGGATATTTATTTTTCAACAGTAAAAAGACATTATGGAACTAACACACTAATGAAAATGGAAAACCGCAAAATTAAAGAAAACTCCCAGACCACCAAAATGAAAATAATGTTGTGTATTTTCAAACCTTCCTTTTTATACATTGCCACAGCAAACGATACATGATTGACTATGTCTCTATTTTCCTGGAGGCAGGGGCACAGAGGTGAAATACAGATTCCCAGGCAAATATTTTTGAAAGGCAGATGTGGAGAAAGATCTTAAAAACACACACAGGAAGCATGTTGTGCACACCGTTAAATCTATAGGTTTCGTACTATGTTGTGAAAGATATTGGTTTTCATTTACTTGGATACAAAAATCTGTAAAACAGGAACTATTCTAGATGTGGTTTTTTTTTTTTTTTTTTTTTAATGTTACCAGTTGGCATTTCTCTGTGCTCTTTAGGTATTTAGACTACTGTAAATTAAAATGTCACCCTGCCATAGAAGCTGAATGCATGTGAAGACACGCAGGATTCTAGCTTTCATTTCACCCCCAACACTTCCAAGGAAACGGGTCAATTCTGCTCCTCTCAGATCAAGGAGTACAAACCGCTAGAAAGAGCCCGCCAGGTGGAAGGGCGGATTGCTTATGTTAGGTTTCACTTAAAGCTATAGAATAAAGAAGAAACAATTCAGCTGCCTTTCCTATTGTGAGGGAGAAAAGAGGTTTGCGGGCAGGAATGGGTTTTAAAATATTTGAACTTAATCAACCATAAAATAATCTCATTTAATCAAACAGATTCTTTACAATATTTTGATTTTTTTCCCACTGAAACATTATAAATATCTTTTAAAACTAAGTGTTATTAGTTACCTGAATTTCAAATGCAATTTAAAACATGCAGCACATCTTTTCTTTTCTAGTAGAAATTATCTTTGGATAGCAAAAATGTGTCATTAATGTCACAAAAAATTTAATGACAAGTGACAGAGCACCTAATGTTTAGACACTTTTTTTAATTTGTCTATTTGCTACATTTGATAGAGTAGATTTTTAAATTTCTTTTTATAAAGCTCCACTTGCAAAATGGTTTTATTTTTTCATATAACAAAATGAAAACAGTAAGATCACTCATTGCTTTAAGTTTTCAGAATTTTAATTTAAGTAAGGTGAAAAGTTCAGGAATATCTTGCCAAGGGAAGGATGTCTTAGTGGAGCCTGGCATGTCTTCTTTAATTGCCATTAAACTAATGGGACTTTATAGGTCAATATAAATTCCCATTTATGTTGGTATATATATCTTCTCTTTATATATTCCATTTATACTAGTAGAAACATGTCTAGATAATGGCATATCTATTATCATATGATATTAATTTTATTATATAGATATTTAATTGGTATATAAGGGGAATATATATACACACACTAATGTTTAACTTAATTCCCATTAAATTAATGAAAATTTATATTCCAATATTCAGGTAGCTGTGCTCATCACAGAAATTATTATGGTACAAGTATTAAGTTATATTAAGTTATAAATGGTAGTATTGAATTTTATTGATGTAGGATTTATGACAATTCAAACTTTACAGTGAAATTGATGGTTTGAGTGGAGATAATGTAATGATAATGTAGTGATTTTAATGTAATAGAGAAGGTATAGTTGAAAGTATATTCTAGTTCTCATTTTAAGTGTACTTCTAGAGTACAAATGCAAATACTTTATTGATTCTGTATTTTTAATTAAGGAGGTAAGCCTTTGGTAAATTTTATTTTATTGATTGCCTCCTATTTTGATCACAGTTCCCAGATAATTCCCAAAGGTTCATTTCATTATGGGGTGTGTGTGTGTGTGTGTGTGTGTGTGTGTGTGTGTGTGTGTGTTGGGGGCTGGTGGTGGTTCTTTTGAATTATGCTTAAAATGCAAAGTACCTGACTGATAAGAGAAAATTCAATCAAACCAGCCATTTAAAAAAATCTCAGGGTCTTCTGAATCTTGAGAGGCTGCAGAATTATTCCCAGCAGCCTGGGAAGTCATATGTTTTATCAGACCTTCAACTAAACAGACGTGTTTCAAGAATATATATAGAACTATTTTCTGAATGAATGTAGATGTTCTTATGAGAAATAAAATATGCATCTAAAAGTATTATTGACATTTTAGTTTTTACATTATAGATTTTTTCTAACAGTGAGCACTAAAACTCAAATTATATTTGTACGTGGAAGTCTTCAATATTATGTAATGTTGACATAAAGTTCTTATATTTCCAAATGCTATCAAATACAGATATAGGTCAAAATTTCTAATCTCTTTGGACATAATAGAGTCAAATTGACTTGTGTTTATAGATCTAACCCAACATTTATTTCCTGTTTTTCACAAAGGTCTGTGTGCAATATGCAAAAACAGAGCTAGAAGAAATACTCCTAGATTTTAAATTTACGTCAGAAATAGCATAGCTATTACCTGACCATTTATGGATTCCCTTCTCTTCTCCCTCATCTCTGAGTGAGGTATAAGGTAGCCTTTTCCCTTTTGATGTCTTTATTTACTCAGTTTCCAGCTGTCTCTAAAAGAAATCAGCTTATTAGAGAACAATCAGCATGATCACTTCAGCTGTCCTCAGAATCAATAAGAAAACAGGAACCAAACTGATCTCCTAATTTCCTACTGGATATTTCAACCTTTTTATGAGAAAGATGAGACTTTAAAAGAAATTCCCCTATTTTTATGATACATGCATATCCACGTGCATTGGCCCAGCAATGGACTGTCCCAGTTTTTAGATTTCATTGGAATTCTGTTGTAGTGAACATTGCTTAAAATAAATGGGCCATCAACCATTATTAGGAATTGTATTTTATTTGGTTCACGGCTTTAGCTATGAAAAGATTTAGTTAGAAGGAAGGAGTTAATCATAAAAGTGAAAAGGAATCATATGATCTGGATTAACTCTACCTTCATTTTGTTCCTCCAATAAATGGATGAAGTTTATTAACAAAACAAATCACTGGGCAGCTTACTAGGTAAACACAAGTTTTTCTTATTATTATTTTTCCCCAACCCATGTAGAAGTTATGTGACTGATTCCCAGGTAGCAAGGGGATCCTGAGAACATTTATCAGATTACTGCTTGCAATACTGAGTTTATAAATCCTGAAAATCATCTGTTATTTGAACCTAATTTATACAGATGCAGTAGCATGCATGGAAAGTTCCCAGCTGGGTAGGAGGCCTACTGGTTTTCCCTATTCCTTTGAGAAATAAGGGCCATTAATTTCCATAAAGCAAATGAGTTTTAAGTTAATACAGCAGCGATCAGTAACAACGCCCTACTGAGTCAGAGCACTGGGCGGGCCTGGGGCAGATGGGAACAAGTTGTCTACCAGCCAGAGAGTAACAGGAAGCCCTTGTCATTTTCCTGTTTTCCGAATGGACCCCTGCAGAGGCTGGAACAGGCATTAGGAATGAGGTTTACCACCTGCAGAGAATCAGCCATGGGTTTCCTGAGCTAGTCAGGATATTGGAGATCGAATTTGACTGGTTTAAATCAAAATGATGGAGAGAAGAGAGCTGTTATTTAGTAGGGGAATGTAGGTGGCCCACCCAGATGTCAAACCATGAGTACAAATGTGTCTCAGTTGGTGGTGCTGACCTCCTACACTTGTCTGGTCGTTCTTATTCCAAAGAGAATGTATCTGTGTGATGACAGACATTTCAGGGAGAAGTAAAAAGTCTTGAATACAACAATAAATAAACAACAGTAAAAAGGCCAAGCCAAAAAACCTAAAACAAAATCAAAGACAAAAACAAAAACAAAAACAAAAAAAACCCTAAACCCCAAACCCTCAAAGAGTAGGCAAATAAGGAATAACATTCGGAAACACCTAACGGGCCATTTTATCCAAAATTGCTTTACAAATAGGACCTCTTCTCTTTTGGAAGTCTCTAGCAGTCAGAATTCTTAGGCAGTAATGCCCACTGATCTCAAAGCATGATGCCTTGAACCACAGCAAAAGAAAAGCCACATGTGTCACTATGGCAGGAAACGTATAAAATTTAACACTGCATCTGAAGGACCTGCTGAATAAGGGACACTTCATGCACATGGCACTTTTTTATTTGGGAAAAGTCAGAACTCATATGTCACTCAAAACCCAGCAGGATCCACAGGTTCACCTTTGAGGGCTTGCTGCACACGGTGCGCCTGTATCACAGTCTTCCCAACTCAGAGCTGTGAGTAGCTGCGGAAGCCAAATCTACGCAGGCACTTGCAGACTGAAAGAGGCACCAGCTGATTTCTAGGCTTGGTTGTTTTGGTGTCACAGCAGTGCAGGGTGGTGGCACTGTCACCATAAAATGACATAGAATATGAGAAGCATCTCTGCAACTGAGACGCCCAGCTCCTGGGGCAGGCAGGAGAAGGACAGCCTCTGAGGCACCCAAATTTTGCCAATATCATGTGGTGTCGGGGCACTTCTACCCTCCTGGAAATGGGGGAAAATAATTGCTGTTCTGTTTCCCAGAGGTTCTTCTTTTTTGTCCTCCTGGACAATTAAAGCACAGCCACTAGGTCACAGAAATGTAATCTCCTCTCCTTTCTCCCTGATATTAGTTAATTCAAGCAGTTTTGCTATGCTTAAATTAAGGAACTCACTCATGTTGTTCGGTGTGTAGGGCTACGTTCGGTTTTACCCAGACTCTTAGGAAAATGGTCGTCTGGTCTCATTTTCTCTTTTCCTCTACCTTCCTCAGTCTATACCACTTCTCTCATTTCCGCTTGGTATTTTTTAACCCTGTGTAATGAATGTTGAAAATTTGCCAACCTTAGTGGGTAGTGCAAATTAAATACAACAGTTATGCATTTGAGGCAAAACAGCAGAAATTTCTTTTAAGAGATTTGAAGGTGAATGGAATGCGATAGTCTGTTTTCAAGATTTGGGTCCTTTCAAAAATTGAACTGCAAGCTAAGAAGAAGGAAGTTCTAGGCAATATTTAAAATAACCTTTTTCTGGAAGGTTTTTTGTTGTTGAACATTCCTATATGGTATATGAGACAATATCAAGGTGAATTTTCCCCATTAGGCTATTTTTCTAGAGCCTAAAACAAATACTTATTTTTGTCCATGAATATGCTTATGCTAAGAATACTATTAGTTGGAGTTTAAGCAATAAAACTTTTTCAATTGCACAGGTTAGATTTCTTGTACACAGCTTGGGGTGAGAAGCAAACTGTATTTGATTCCTGAAATAGCTTTGAGTAACAATAAATCATTGAGAGGTACAGATGGAGGTGAATTCAGTTACCACAAAAATTGTGAGTATCCCCCTACGTGAGATACAATTAATATTACCATTCTTTCAGCACCAAAAATGAAGGCATAGCATCTGAAAAATGTGAATAAATCTGTGCTTATCTTGAAACATGGGGATGTTCTGATTAACGTTGGGCAATTTTTATACTAACAAAGAAATGGTATAGTTTTGTGCTGTTCCCACAAGGATGGAAGCTTTCCTGAAACTCAGAGCTCTAAAATTATCTAGTGTAGCTGCTTGTGCTCAGCTGTGGCCTTTGGTAGGTTCCGTTTCTGATTTTATAGATTCTATAGAATCTTTACAAATTTGAATAGATTGCTACCTGCTCTACAAAATGTCTGAGTACTTTCTAGAGATAATTTCTTTGGGTAAAGAGTAGTAAAGCAAACTACTTTTCTCTGAATGGCAGTGAGGTATGTTGCCAAAGAATTCCAATGATAGGATGATCAAAATAAGTAAGCTCTTGCCTTTCTTCCTTCCCCTTTGTTGGTTCTACTTGGTTCTTAACTTGCTTTCCCCAAATAATCACCTTCTGCATGGCCTCAGACCTAGTGGTATGTTTGAGGAGCATCGTAATCTATTTCAATAGAGTTTTATTTTAGTTGAAAGTATATGAAGTTTGTTTGGATGCAAATGGATCAGAGACTTACTAAGTTTCTGGAAGTTGAGACAAAAAGGAGGAGCTCACCCCTGGTGCCACAGGAGATCATATGACTGTTTTTCCCAAGTATGGGGTCTGGAACTTGGGATATTAGAGCTGTAAAAGTTACTTTCCAGATGAGTTAGTTATGAAATGCAAACCTGAACCACTTTCAAAGTGCAGAGGAAGAAGGAACTCTTCCAACCTCCTCTGTAATTTTGTAAAGTTTAAGTGCAATTTTGAGTGCAGATTTTAATGATGTTCTCATTTAGTTCGAGCTTATAGAAAATGCAAAGTGAGTTGAAAAAATTGTATCATTAAATTTGAATTAAATGTATGATGGGAAGAACCCCCAGAAAATCGATCTTTCTCTGTCTGCCCAGAATCTAGAATCATGTTTTCATATATTTGAGTCAGGAGATGCTTTCAAAGATTGATATATTTAATTTTAATGATGCTTGAGCTCTTAAAATTTCTTTAAAATGCATACACAGCATTTATTCAGTGTTATTTGAAAAGTACCTTGTTAAAAAAGCAATTTCAATCCACCCTCAACCTCCTTTTCATAACATGAAATCTCAGTGTCAACGGTCTTTACATTTGTAACTCAAGTGCCTAGCACACAATAATATCATTTGAATTAAATTGAACTTGGCCCATCTTCCCAGCCCTTTAGGAAATGCCATGGTATTACATGATAGAAGCTTGAACATTTGCCACACACTGTAGTGCAGGAAGCTGTTAGCATTTGGTTTTGTTTACTTCTTGGACAGTTAGTAACACACGTAATTCCTTGCACTTTTCATATTTTTTATGACAATGGAGAACGACTCTGAGTTGAAATTATTTCTAGTTAAATTCAACTGGCTCCTGGATGAATGTCCCACAGTTGGACATTTTAATTGACTTTTGCTTTAGATCCTAATGATGGTGGTCTTTGATACAATCTAGGTACCTATGACTATGGATCCTGGATCACCTCGAACTGGCAAAAACACAGTGGTTATGGGTGCAGTGGCCCAGCATTCATGAAGATTCGTGGTTGTTCACTCTTCCCCAAGCCCAAGTAATATGGCCCAGGAGAAAAGAATTATTCTGAGAATGTTGGCAAGAATCTTGATGTTTCTACAATGGCAGTCAGAAGTCCTCAAGAAACTCATTTTCTGTTGGTGGATATTTCTTTGAAGAGAATTGTATTTCTGCCAGCAACAATTCCTAGGTTATGATTGACCTCAAGAATTGCACAACCATAGCTAGGGCAGGTGTGGCTCATTGAGTGGTTACCGTGTCCTATCCTTGAATTGCTTTGGCTAGAACTATCCCGAAAGGATAGTGTTAGCTTCTGCAGTATTCATGGCTGAACCTGGAAAAATCTCTAGTGGGCCATCTCATCTTGGTAATTGCCAGTAGGCAGAGAATATATCTGTATAAACTAATTATCTTTATTATATGAGAGATGCTGTACACATAATTTTCACACATTTTAAATGAAATATTTCATGCAAGCATTACCAAAAAGATCTTGTTTTCAGCTTTCAAACATAGAATACACTTAAGTAAGGACTTTGAATGCTTTGCAATAAATGTGGTCAGAGAAAATCTTTTTGGAAGTACTTTCTTTGTACCTTAGTCACATTTTTCTACTAGGCTTTGTATCTGTGCTTCCAAATTTCAACTTTTGCCTGGATCCTGAGATGTAAAGGGCATGCTGTGAAAATTCGGGAAACAGAATTTTGTTAACATATTTTAGGTGATATTAAATGAGCTAATTTAATATCACAAAGCTAATGCACCTTTTTCTATAATGAAATTTACAGGTGTATGGATACCAGTTTTATCAACACAAGTCATATGGTCGAGGGAACTGGATATTCTCTTAACTACTCAAAGCCATTTTTTAGAAGAGTTTACTTTAAAACTTCCAACTATTTCAATGTGGAGAAGTGTTTCAAATGGACAAATTTTAGAGTCCTGACTTTTCTGATGGCCCTGTTGGAATGACATTCTATCACAGGAGGCTCCCTTGGGGTGCTTTCTGCCTTCTCAAGGAGTCACCCACTTCTCAGGGTTTTGTGCCAAAGGTGGTTCCTAGTGAATTCCCAAAGTTTCCTGTGTTGTTGTTTTGATGTTGATAGTTTCATTTATAATTTTCACTACAAATAGGAAGCATTTGCTACTAAGTAGCCAAGCTGTTTATATCCATGATCTCACTTGATCTTAACCACAACCCGATAAGGTTGCTGTTATCATTCACAGTTTTAGGAGAAGAATGAAGCTAGGAGAGCTTAACTATGATGCTCAAAACTACAAAGCCAAAATATTTCACCAAGTGTATTCAGACACGGCTCTGCATGACCCTGAAGCTCAAATTTTAGTCTCTTCATTAAACTTTTTTATCTGACATCATCAAATTGTTAAGAGGTGATCAAATCCCCTTCTGAGGATCCCCACTGCCAGGGCCATTTAAGCTCAGGGCCCTGGGGACCCTCTCCTGTCCAGCTGAGTCTCATCTTTCCTCCTCTTTCCTTTCTAGTGATTGGCAAGGAGAGAAGGATGCAGGTGCTAACTAATAGTGAGGGTACAGAGTGAAGGAGAAGAGACCACAGACTACTTAGGACAGAGTAAGCTAGAATTTCCACAGCAAGTGATCAGATGAGGAAGCAAATCTTTTGCTTCACATCCACAGTCTGCGTCCCTCGGCTGGCTAACCAGGAAGAAATACCACTCAGAAAGGCAAGGGTGAAATAAGAAGGAAGAACAAAGCAGAACATTACATTTTCTTTATCTTCTGTTTTCATCAGAAATCTTAGCCCATCCAACTGAGTCAGGGGTGCTATGTCTCTATTTGCCTTGGAATCACAAGGTAGTTGTAGTGAATTTATAATATAAAATGGTTTTGAGTGAAAAATATTGACAACACACTTATTTTTTATTTACTTTAGAATATCTTATTTTTAAAATTAACCCCTTCATTGTGTATTCTATGTAGAGTCTAAAAGATGGCATGGAAGAGCCTTGTTCATACACATGACATTTGTGGAAAAAGATTAATCAAGTCCTGCATGAATACTAAGTTGCTCTCAACTGCATGGCAGATAATTAACCCTAAGAGCCGGTCATTATGCAGAAACAATGACTGTTGAAAAACAGCCATATGAGCAAAAGCAGTACTATGTTGTCCCTTGAGAGAACTCATGTCATTATAGTCCATTAAAAGCAATAATTTTACTCCCAGTGACTTGTATACAGATATTTCATTCTCCCTTATTGTGTTCCATTTGAATTATCCATTTTAATTATGGAAGCTCTAGTAGTGTATATGTGTAAATATACACAAACAGATAGATTTATTTAACATTCTAAATCTTTTTAAGGTCCTGGTTTTAATTATTTTGATCAGAAAATATTAAAAAGTTACACATAATGTACATCTATTCTGAAACACAATATTTGAGAAAGAGATTGTTAGAAGCAAATATGAGACTTCATCAGAAGGAAACATTAAAACACTTGTCTTGACTTTTTTTTGTTTTTTTCCTCATCTAATGGATACATGGGTTGGGCCCACATAACTACAGCCAGTTGGATCTGAGACAGTAAATTCAGTTATTCAGCTGTTTTCCAGAAACCTTGCCTTTGGATGTCTGGTGCATATTTGTGTCTTGTTAGATTGATGAAGGGATATGGATATTACAGTTGAGTCTGCTGGTGACTTGTAGACTCAGGTATCCTCACAAGAGAAGCCAGCACCTTGTTTTCTACTTGTATCTTCATAGATAACTAAAATGTATGTGATTCATTTAATCAGTACTGACAGAAGTTCAAAGTGGAGAGCTTTTTGACATGGGCCATCTGACTTGGCTGTCTACATAGATCAAATAAAATCGGTGATTGCCAAATCTCTACAGTATTTCATAACAAAGAAACCCAGTCAAAGAGGAGAATTGTCTTAGAGAAACTACTTAGATGATTGACACTTTACAAAGGGAATCTTGACATTTAGCAGAGATCAAAAAGACTAAAATATCGATGATGACATTATATAAACACAATCTTCAAGGAAATATTTCTGGGCCATTGTTAATATTTCATGTCCAAGTAACTACCCAGGATTGAAAAATAGATCACACATATTTCTATATGGTCATTTGAGTCTTTCTGTATTGAGATTAAGTTTATTGGATCCTTTTTTTTAAGTCTAAATGGTTCTGGCAATCAAAAAAACTTTTGCCATTTTATCATGCTGATTCAAAAAGCATAAATATTCTGAGCTGAATTAAAAAAGGAAATAAAATGTGTAAGGAGTGTGCAGTATGGAGAAGCTAGTGAGAAATGGAGAGCACACTTTAATTCTTGACTTCCTGCATGGATGAAGTGATGAGTTCACTGGCTGACTATTCTCTCTCGTGAACACTTAGATAGGAGCAAGGGAATTTGCACATTTAAAAATGGAGAGCAAACCAGTGAAAGCCTAAGAATGGAAAATTCCCCATTATGACTCAGGAAATACCTGCAGTGCACAAAAATCAACCTTTCTGCAGCTGACACGTGACTGGGTTTCAGGTTACCTTCCACATTCATCTCTTCCCTTATAATTATAGAGCAAGGTAAGAGGGATGTTATTCTTTGAAACAATACAAGACCAAGACATGGAGATGGAAATGATGTCTTTACCAGATGATAATTTTAAGGTGAACATTAAAAATCAAAAATAGAAGAATATATTCCTTTATAAAACACTAGAAAGACTTGGACTTACCACACAAGGGACTTTGATCAGAGGTAGCATTTACTTTACATGTTACTATGGTGAATTTAACAATTGGTGGTTTTTCTTTGATGAGGTCATAAATATTTGCTTGAAAACAAAATATTATATACAGAAGGGTTACCTTCTATGATGACCTCAATTCACATACCATAGTGTGTTTTGGTCCCACTGGGGGTCTTCCTCATGATTATGTACACAAGCTGGATTCGTTAGTGTGGTATATTCCTTTCCTTCCAAATGCTTGACTTGGTTTAGATGTCCCTCTGCTGTTCAGAGTGGGGTGGCCAGAGAGGAAAGAGTTTTGATGATTCCAAAGCAGGCACTTTCCTACTTTCCTAGGGAACTAGAGCCTCCCACGCATTCTTGCAGTGACCTGCTTCACACAGATGGTGGCTCTTAGGCTT
Organism: Avahi laniger; assembly: GCA_963575035.1. NCBI lineage: Eukaryota > Metazoa > Chordata > Mammalia > Primates > Indriidae > Avahi > Avahi laniger. The sequence goes on along the minus strand of CAUYSK010126461.1, from coordinate 63,335 downwards.
GGTGAGGGTCTGAATGGCACGAGACCCAGTTAGGGCAATGGAGCAGTTTCAGCTTCCAGATTTTCTAGCTGAAAGGAGAAAAAGAGCAAAGACAGTGAGTATTTCACATTTGATGGCAGCATACGTGTATTGAGATCTTCTGGTTTGTAAGAACTGCATCGAGGACCTTCATGTATACCGTCACCTGCAATCTTCAATTTTTCCTAAATGTTGAGATGTTAATTGATATCTTTGGTAATGATGATTAATCTCTTGAGTCATTATGAATATGCTCTTGCATTTGTGTGCGCTACTGAAGAATTGTATACTAGTCCCTATAGTTAAGATTGATAATTTCCTTGACAGAACACATTTTAACCCAAACTTGTTCTCTCCCTCTGTTCTTTACCCTTATCTTATCTCCTTACTTGTCCTGGAATCATCTATGACTTGGCCAACATTTCAGAAGAAAAGCAATACTTTTTTGGCAATACTCCTTATGCTTGTTATTTCTGGATAAAGAGATTTTTATTTTTACCCAATTCTCAAAATTAATGGATTCTTTTTTTCAGGAGTAACTAATTCAAAGTGTACCCCACCCCACCCCCAGAGTGAAGCTGGCATGTATGTTCAGCAGTAACATAACATTTGTTCAGATACATCAAAATGTGGCTTGATATTTTCAAATAAGGGAGGAAGACTGTGGAAATAGAACAAGTTTCATGATTAGCAAATAATTGTTGTTACCACAGTTATAATTTGGTGAGGAGAAAAGGAGGTGTTTGTATAATAAATGTAAAGGGATGCAAGATCTTTTTTTAACTTTATTTTGGTAAATTTGCTTTATCCATTTGTTTCACCATGTGCTTTCTCTGTTTTTCTTCTCTCTCCTAGACAAACACACACACATCATCATCATCATCTTTTTGAATTGTTTGATGTTAAATTGGCCCTTTACCCCTAAATATTTCAGTATGTATTTGCTGAGAATAAGGACTAGATCAGATCCTTGTCACTGTTGGGAGAGGCAGTCCACCAGGGGCCAGGAGCATCCCTGCACGCCGTGCTGACTCTGCCAAACTGTAAGGCCTAACCGTCCTCTGACTCCGATCATTTCTGTAGCAAGTCACAAAGGCAATTAAACAGGCACAGGCATTGGCCACTGTGTGACTGCTTGCTCCTGGGAAAGGCTTGGTTATTGCTCTCCCAGGTGCTAAGACTTAAGTTCTGGGTTCCTCAGCCTTGGTACAACGCATTGTCTGTGTAGCCACCATCTGGTCCCATTGCATCACCTTGTGGGAGATTTGGGAGCCAGGGACCTGGCACTGTCACACTAAAGCCTCTGTTGTTTGCTGTGCCATGAGTAATAAACTGAGTGTTTTTGTCTACTTCGGCCCCAGCAGAGTTGTGGCAAAGCATCCTGCTTGCCCGATCATCTCCTCTGGAGTCTTGTTACTCTTGCCATCTTCTATGAGGTCGAAATTCTTCCCGGACAAAATGGCACAATGTGCAGGGTCCCAGGACAGACAACAACTTTTTGGAAAAAAGAGTCAATGACTCACAAGATGGGTTCAGGGACATTTGTAAACTCTGTGCGTCTGGTAGCAAATATCTGGCTCAAGTGGTGCAGAAGGCGGGCAGTGAGTTGTCTACCTGTTGATGTCTCTCTCCTGTCTGTTGATGAGCAAGAGTTGAGTTAATAGACAGAGGCTGAGAGGTGAGGGTAAAATCTAACACACTAGGTCACTGTTTGCTCACCTGTGGGCTGGGGGACTAGGAGGACACTCTGGGCTCCACTAGGGAGGAAAGCATAACTGCATCAAGTTTTAGGTCACAACTGGATACATCTGGAGGGTAATATGTCCCATAGAGAGCACAAGGTGCAGACCCATAGTGTGAGGGAAAGGAAAGAAGTTCAGGGATACTTTGACCAACAGATTGAGGAGCTGTTACACATTTGGCTGCTGTATTTGTGTGATGAAGAAGCAGGAAAGTTATGCCCTTAGAACACCAACACCGGCACCAAGGCCGCTGTCTCACATGAGACCCCAAGCGTTAAACTACTGGAAATTATTTCACTGGGACAGAATCATACCCCACAGTGAGGTTTTCTACTCTGAATTTCTGTTTCAGTAACTACATTATGGCCAATCCAAGAAGATTTTCTTGAGCACAATAAAATCCCATGAAATTCCATGGAGGAAGCTACTCAAAGCCTGAGGACTGAAGCTACCCTGGCTTGTCCGTTCTGGACTGAATAACAGCCCCTACGATGGCTCTTCATACAGAGTATGACAGATGAGTTTTTAAGATTGCTTTCCTCCCTGCAAGGTGGAAGAGTCCACTACCTTTCTTGCTGGGAGATCCTGTACTGGCAGCTGCGCTGATTTAGGGTCAGGAGATGGCCAGGATAAAGACAGCACTCCCCAAGCCAGATAAAGTCTCTGCAATCCAAAACAAAGAGCAGAATGGGAAAACCAACCCCCTCCAAAGGGACTCAATCATAAGGCAACATGGTTATGCCTGTTAGAACAGAGGCTCCCAAAGAAGAGAATGATGGGCCCCTAGGTAAAGAGGGCTTTCCTACCCGAAGAATACTTGGTTTTCTGTTTCCATACAATAGTGTGAGTATTGTTCCTGGACATCAGAGTCCACATTCTAGAGACGGATCCTTATTTCACTACCATAGCCAATGAGATGCAGTAAACCATAGAAGATTAGCAGGTCAGTCTGAACTGACTGACTGTAAGTGGATCATTGATTCTGGCTGAATAGGAGGATTTGCATGGTTGCCAAATGTTCCTGTTGTGTTTGGATTAATACTCACAATATGGTGGTGCAATCCATGCATACCATAAGAAAAGAAGCTAGATGGTATCTGAAATAAGACCTATTAGTCCCCACTGAGACTTATTCAATTAGGGTCTGTAATCCTGGAGCTCATGCTTGTGTTTAACACTGTAGACTAACCTTATCTAGTGGATGGGATTCTGTTGATATAATAATAACCTTAATACAGTATTAATTGAAATAAATGGAACAGATTTGGTCCTAGCCCTTGTCAATATGCCTAATCCAAATTGCTGATAGGGTGGCATACTTTTTAGGTGGCTGAAAATTTAAGTTCAGCCAAGAATATGCTGGGCTGACCTGGGAATTACTGGGAGAAGCAGGCCTCTGAGCATCCCTGCCCATTCTTGCTGACTGAGCTGGAGTGCAAGACCTCATTATCTTCTGACCCTGTGTTGTTTCTACAGCTAGTCTTATAGTCAATTAAGAACCTTAACTGCTTGACCACATGAACACCACAGCATGATTACTCTGTGACTCTGGCTCCCTGATAGGAGGATTGGTTTGTTTACTGCTTGCTACAAAAGATGATGAACCCTTAGCTCTTAGCTCCTCAGCTGTGGTGCAGCCCATTGTGTATGTAGCAGTAATCTGAGTTCATTGTGTCACATCATGAGACGTAAAGGCAAGGGAACTAGTGTTACCATGTTGATATTCCTGCTGTTTGCTTTGCTGTGAGTAATAAATGGTTTTCTCTGGTACACTGAGTCACATCGTCTATTTTTGGCACCCATCGAGTTGTGACAATCCAACCTGCTTGCTTGCTAAGATATCTCCCTTGGAGTTTTGCAACTTCTTGCCATTTTGTAAGGCCAGGCTTCTTTTCTGACAATTACCACAGTACAGTTATACATTTTCATAGATTTGACATTTAATATTAGATATGATAGACACATACATTAGATATATAGATATAATACTATTCTCTACCATCAGTTTTCCATTTTGGTAACGGTTTTTTAAACTATAATTTTTCCAGGAAGTCAACTAGCAAATTCCCCAGGGCTATTTTTTTGTCTTATTTGAAAAAATAAAATGTTTGAAAAGCATTTTAAGGTTCAACTGAAGCTTATTGAAGACACTTTTAATCTTTATGCATGCAAAGATTGGTGTGTATTTCCTGCAGTTTTGGAGCTAGAGGAAATTTAAGAGATCATCTTTTCCAACTTTGTCAATCTATGAAGACAAACAGAGCCTTGAGAGGTGAAGTGACCTGCCCAAGTGTATCAGAGGAGGAAAGCTGGTAGAAAATTACTATTTTGCAGCCACTCTCCTGCACTTCCATTTTCCTTTTCCTATTTGTGGGGCCTTCCAAAGTTGCAATTGAAGCCCATAACAGGCTTGGGTACTTTTGAAGCTGACCAGAGTTTCAGCTACTAATAGGCTTCAAAATCTCATTCATTACAGAAACCATAAAAACAGCCATGCAAAAACCTGTGGAGTTGATGACTCAGAGACGATGATCTCTGTATACCAAAGTAATAGGAAATTCATCCCTTCTCCCAAGCTCTGTTGTCGGAATCAGACATAGTAGAATCTAGAGTCCAACTTCAGCAAAAGAGAATTCAGGAATAGCTGGAATAATTTGGTAGTTCAAGGAATCCAGACTTAATCTGCCATATGCTTCCTCCTGCTTTTACTATGGACTAATTTTGTTCAATATGATAAATCTTTTCTGTTATTAAAAAAAAATCTTTGCTGGTTACATTTGTTGTCCATTAAGGGGAGCTGGCCTCTGGAGTCTGAATGGGGTAATCAATCGAACCCAGAAATGAACCTTAATTCTTGAGCAGTCAAGACGCTCAAAACTCCTGCGTGTGAAGGAATCCCTTACGCGATCACTGGCTGAGATGCTGAATTCATGCCAGTGGTCATCAGTATGGCTTGCGCCAGGTTCCCTGGCTTCCAATCTTATGTTATTTCACAAGAAATATTGTCATAGTCAACCTTTGGTATGCTTCTCACAGTTGAGCGTAGGTGACTGTTAAAAGAAATCCATTTTCTGTAGAGATATTTCATTCAAAACAGAAGAACGTGTCAATTATAATGCTTATTCTTAGCAATGTGTAGTTTAATTCAATGAAAACATATCCTGAAGCTACATAGACTTTTTTCCTTTTAATTATAACCAGAAAGTGTCAAGCTTCAAAACAAAGCAAAACAAGTGAAAACTCAAACAAAATACAACCTGCCTTATTTTCAGAGAGATGAAATTTTAGTGTCTTGTTTGTGTACTGAAGTGTTTAGATATTTTAAATGAGTGTGAATAAGAGTTTAACAGTCAATTTTAGGATTCTGCTTAATGTCTGGAATTATGAGACATTGCCATTTATTCCAATGAAACATTGAGTTTTTAATAGATTCATGACTAACTGGGACTGATGGTCTCCAGTGAGCTTTTCAAAACTGCTTAGTAAAACCTTCATTCTGTAAAATGTTCCTTGAAAAACTGAACCTGTGCTCAAATGGATCTGAAAATTTTGGTTTAAAAAGTGAATTGTATATGTATGCAATGCATACATGTACACACACATAGTAGGATGTTTCAAAGTCTTTTAAATGCTATTTTGCATAGTATCAATCCCATGACCAGACCTTATTCAAGGAGTCATTCCCTGTGACTCTTTAATCATCCAAGCTTAACAACTGAATTCTCTCAATGTCCCTTTTATGTAGGCAACATACTGATGTTTGAACATCAGAGACATCTGGTAACAAGGAAATTCTTGTGTCTCAAAGTTAAGAAAAATCTTTCCAAACTCATCCAGTTGTATACAGTAAGTATGTACATATTTTTGTATTTCAATCATACCTCAATAAAGTGGTTTTTTTTTAAAAAAGAAGATTCTTTTTTTGGTTGTATTGAAATATCTTTCCTGGTAACTTCTACCCATTGGCTTTAGTTAGAGGGATTATACTGGATAAGTCCAATTCCCTATTCACATTGTTTTAACTATGTGAAGATAACTGTCTTGACCACTCTGAGTGTTCTATTTCCCAGGGTAATCACGTGCAGTTAACTCCCTTCACCATCTCGGTTATTTATCCCTGAACGCAGTCTAACTTGCTTGTTTCATTTCTGAAGTGCGTTGTCTAGTAGAGGGAGGCTAACATTTCTTTGGTTTTAGATACTAGATTCTGTTGATATGATCTATAATTGCAACAGTTTAGATGTCCTATATCACACTGTTGGCCCATGAAATAAAACCCTTATGACATTTTCCATATCTGTTATCACTCACATTCTATGTTTCTATAGTTGGATGTTTGGACAAAAATTTTTCTCTATTAACGGCTGGGTGCGGTGGCTCATGCCTGTAATCCTAGCACTCTGGGAGGCCGAGGCAGGCGGATTGTTTGAGCTCAGGAGTTCGAGACCAGCCTGAGCAAGAGCGAGACCCGTCTCTACTAAAAAAAATAGAAAGAAATTATCTGGACAACTAAAAATATATAGAAAAAATTAGCCAGGCATGGTGGCGCATGCCTGTAGTCCCAGCTACTTGGGAGGCTGAGGCAGAAGGATTGCTTGAGCCCAGGAGTTTGAGGTTGCTGTGAGCTAGGCTAATGCCAAAGCACTCAATCTAGCCAGGGAAACAAAGTGATAATATTGTCTCAAAAAAAAAAAAAAAAAAAAAATTTTCTCTATTAACTACTATCGTATCATCTGGATTATTCAGCATCCCCCCACTGATGGACATTAGTTAAAAATTTATATTCCTACCTTATTGTACCATTATATCTAGATCATAATTAAACATAGTATAGTGTTACAGAAATTAACAAAATCTCATCAAATCTATTGTTAAAAACGCTATCTATATAGGGTTTACTTGATTTCCTTGTCCAGTAATTCTCTAAGCAAATAAAATTTGTTTTGTTGTAACTAATCTTATCTTGCCTCTTAGAGGTTACATGCTTCATTTCTAAGTGCTCTCAAAATATATTTTAATGATCTGATCTAGGTTCTGAAAACACTCTGTACAAAGAAAGCTAAATATTCCGTGGTTTTTCAGTTGCTACAATATTCTCATTAAACTTGAGACTCTATTTTTTTTACCTAGATTTCTGGAACTCTTCCTATTCTTCTTTGTTCAGAGATTATGATTTGTGTTTCATCTACAACTTCTCTTAATGTTTTAATATCTCCCGGAAATTTGACCTCATTCAGAGCCTCTCAGGATTCTCGAACAATATCATCACCTTTGTTGGCCTTTAATTCTTTCTTAATAATGTTTCAAGCTGAAGATCATTTTCTCTGAAAGAGAAGCTTGAAGTAATATGAGGTTTGAAGAATTGTGCTTTTCCCTTGTTTTCCATTAATACTGAGTCGTTTTCTTCGCAACTGGTTAGCAATTTAGAAGAAAGCTTTCTCTTTTTTTTAAAATTTCAGAATATTACGGGGGTACAAATGTTTTGGTTACATAAATTTTCTTTTGAGAAATCAGTGTAATGTTTCAGAGAAGGATTAGATTAAAGTTAGAACACCTAGGGTCTAGTTCCAACTTTCTTAGATACTGCAGTAACAACATCACAACTAATTTGAATTCTGGTATTTCTTCATCTATTAAACATAGTTAAATTTGTTAGATCAGTGATCTCAACTGATTTTCCTCCCAGGGGACATTTGGCAATGTGTGAAGACATTTTGGCTGTCACAGCTGAGGGTAGGTGGGTGCTGTTGGCATTTGGCGTGTAGAAGCCAGGGATGCTACTGAACATCCTACAATGCGTGTTTCCACACAACAAAGGATTGTCTGGTCTCAAATGTCACCAGTACCAAGTCTAAGAAGGCTTGGGTTAGACCACCTCGTGATCTCTTATGGAAAATTCTTTCATTCTTTTTAAATGTTCTTTATAAAAGATGAAATTCAATTTTGGGGGAAAAGGAAGGGGAGAAGGTGAAAACACTAAATCCTCATTGAATGGCTTAGAATAATAATATTAGCCAGTTGCCTGACACTTTGCATGGATAATAATATGTCATGCTATGTCAGACCTAACTGGTAGCTGCTGTAGTTACCACCTATCTTACACATGAGGAAATTGAAACACATAAAGCTTCAGAAACTTGCCCAAGGATATCCAGCTGGTCAGTAGTAGAATCTGGGAAAATAGCTGAAGCATCTAAATTTTTAAGATTTTATATTACATCTGCTATTCTTATCAAATCATAAAGTTTCCCCTTACCTGCTGACATTTTAAAAATAAAATTTACATATGCTAGAGTTTATATAAAATATAATTACCTGACTTTTCTACAGTTACAAAAATTTTCTTATACTCTGTTTGAAAACTTGGTATTTGGAAATACTTCACCATCATCTTTTACATTTAGTAAAAAAAAAAGGCATACAATACAATAAACACATTTATGGCCTGCAATTTCCCTGTTTATAGGAAGAGGAGGTTTGGACAAGATAATCTACAGTGTTCTCCTTTTCAGTTCCAATGTTCTAAGAACTGTGATTATTTTGCATCTGCTTGATAAATCCAGTTGGATTATTGAGATTTAGATGTTGATATTTACTTATAGCCACTTGAAAGTGTATTTGTCCCATTGAATTTTGTTCTTTTTCTTTTTTTTTGAAACAAGGTCTTGCTCTGTCACCCAGGCTGGAGTGTAGTGGCTTGATCACAGCTCACTGCAGCCTCAAATTCCTGGCCTCAAGTGCTTCTCCTGCCTTGGCTTCCCCCAAATACTGTCCTGTTGAATTTCTGAAGCAACCAAGAGAAATGTTCAGTTTTAAAATTCTATGAAAGAGTGACATGTATCACTTCCATTTCCAAAAATAGGTTAAGGAGAACATTTTTTTATGTTGAAGTTTTGAGTCTGAATGAGCCTGTATTTAATTACATTTGGGGATTTTTAAATATAAGCACATCGTAGCAAGCATGATAGAAAAGAATGAAAGAAGAATAGCAAGAATGAGATATTCTTGCTAAGTTGGTAAATTAGGGTGGGTTTAATATTAATAGATGATTTTATTATCAAATGTATAGTAGTCATATCCCATTCCACATTCACTATTCACTGCATTTTTTTGTTGTCAAAGTTTTTTAAAATTTTCTTTTATTTTTCTTGACTAAGGTAGAAGCCATAGAAAATATGGCTTTAACATTTCTTTTAATTATGAAAAATTTCTATTCACTTCAAACCCAGGAACTCTACTGTGAAAGAAAAATATTCTGACAGTAAAGGAAGAAGGCTGACAAAAGTTATGGCTCTAGATTCTTGATTTCCAAAGAAATAATAATTAGAAAAGGAAAATTATCAGTAAGATATATTTTATTCTAGAAATTTGCAATTCTCACGACATCTTCCCCAAAGTAATTTTGTCATTTTTGTCAAATTTTAGCAATTCTCAAATGTCTATTTGCACCCTACCAAAAAGATACAGCGATCAGAATGACATTCAAAAGTTAATGGCTGCTTTGTGATAGGTCATATTCATTCAAATGATCCTTTCCTTTAGGGAGAAAGAAAAAATGTAAAAGCAAAAAATGTACTACGAAACTGCATTTCAAATTCATAAAGGCAGAAGTAAAAATAAATATGGTGTTGTAGAAGTTAAAAGAGAAAAATAGGCACCTTTCATATTTAGTTCCCAAAACTATGTGAGATAGAAAATAAAGATTAACATGTTCCAAAACATTAAATCTCAATAGTTAAGAATATTTTCATGATAAATGGCTATAAAATGGCAATTCACCTCTTAAGTTTAGCCAAATAAGAAGACATTTCATTTTAACTTAGTTTTTAAAGAAAAATATGTTGCTATATTTTTATCAGTTAGTTACATTAATTGGAGCAGTAAGTACAAGACAATATTGTACTAATTATACTAGTTAACCCAATTTTTGAAACTAAATCTTCCTGAAAGATCACTGATCAGGCATCACTTTGAGAAGAGTGAGAAATAAGACTAGGGCATAGCAGGGCACATTGATTAAGAACCTGGGTTATAAAATCAAACTTAACTGGAGTCAATCCTCAGCCAGTACTTTTTGACAATGACCTTGGACAAGTACTTCCTTAAATATTAGTTTCCTCAAATGTAGAGATTAAAATCCACACCCAATATGATTAGATAAAATATCCCATCCCAGACACAAACTGGTCAATGAATGCTAATAGTCTTAAAGCCAAATATTTTCTGAGAATGAACATATTTTTAATTAAATAACATTTTCACTCCCAGATTGTAAGTAATTTATAGAAACATAACGAAGTTCTTCTGCCATTTATGAAATATTATTCATTTTAAACCTAGATAAACTCTAATTCCAGACATGAATAAAGAGGCACACCCATATCATCCATGCATGTGTGCACAAACCACACACACACACACACACACACACACACACACACACACAACTGGAGCCATTTTCTTTTTAAACCATAGAATTGAAAGAATAGCCATTTTGATTTCACTCACAAAGCATGCATTAATGTTGTCCAGTGGTAATTTTGTGAGCTATTCTCATTTGGCGTTTTTGTCGTGGCATTGAAATAATTTCTTTCCCAAATTAGCTCTCCACAGATGTCTTGCAAAAAACTGAAATTCAGCCTTGAGAGTTACAAAGTTGATTTTAAAAGTTAAGCTTCTGTTTTTAGTTTAGCTGGGGATAATATAGTTTTATAGTTAATCCAAATGCAAAGCATCTCCTAATCTCTGGACCTGATACTTATATTAAAATGTTAAGAAAGTGCTTTAAAAATAGTAATTAGAGGGTTTAGGAAAGAACTTGCCATATTAATGAAAAGGAATTAGCCTGACATACCATAATGTTAGCTTTATTGCTATTATATTACTTTGTTTTAGAAGACTCACTGATAGATACATTAGAATGTGAAGGCTTTTTCCTAGGATAACTACATTATTTTGCAAAACACATGGTTCATTTGGTGAAAAAAATTCATGTCAAACAGCTTGATTTAAATGGTTTCCCAGGTTAGACAAAACAGTAAATTTGGTAGTGTTTGGAGATGAAGTTACAATTTAAATCAGAGTTTTCAGTTTAGTGTTTTATTTAAAATGCAGGTCCTTGGACCCTCTACTCACACAGCGAACCATAATCTCTTAGAGAAGCTTGTAAAAACTTAAACTTTTCTGAAGCTCACAGAGAAGTTGAGAATCTCTGGCTGAGACCACACAATTATAATGGAGTGCAAGGTGGCATGTACGGGAAGGCGGAGTAAAGCTTTGAATAAATATTAGAAGCCTGGGGTGATTGTCTGGATTCTACTGCTTACAGGCTGTTTGACCTTGTATGATCATTTAACCTCCCTGAGCATTTATTTTCTCATGTTTACCCATCAGCGTTGTTACAGGACGAGATGTGACAGTTCTCGTGACAGCACTTTTAAATCTGTACACCATCATACAAATGCAAGATAGCTTTATTACTATGGTTGTAGTTAGTACCAACTGTTTAAATAATAATCCAACTGATTCTAGTAGAGTTGTTTCTTTTCCTATGTAATGTTAAGTGTTTTCAAAAATCACCTATGTGTCAAAATAGAAAATGCATTAGACAATATGATTGGGGCAGAAACCAGGCAGGGAAGTCATGTTAGCAGTGGCCAACATCGCAGGTCTGAGTTGGACCTGAAATGATCTCAGAAAATGGGAGAAGTGGAGTTCAATAAGACAACAGCAGAGTGGGACATGAGCAGAGAAATTAAGTTGCACTGAGAGTAGCTGGCAAATGAATGCCTCTACCCGAGTCTACCTAATAAAGATCTAGGAGCCATAAAGACAACAAGCTGAGCATACGTCAGGCATGGAGGCTACAGCTGGAGCAGGAGGCTGAGCCCTGGCATGCATAAATACACATAAGAGACCTTTTTCTTTTTTTTTTCTCATACTTAGCCAGGGAAAGACCTCTTTAGGGCACTGAATCCAGTTCTTGGTCTTCTCATCAAAAACACTTGTTAAAAATAAAATTAGAACACAAGCACAAATGTAACCTGTTTTTTCGAAAAGCATAACTTTTGATCAGAGTATAAAAGCTGGGGAGGAGAAAAGGAAGAAGCCCTACCAGGAATCTTGTCCCATTACTGACGGCGAGCCTGGAATATTGTCAGAGCATTGTGTGGTCATTTAGGTTGTCTGCCAGCTGGACAAGAAAGAGATCATTCCCACCATCCCCCACATCTCCTGAAATATCATGAGCTTTCCCATCATTCATTCATTCATCATTCCAAAGATATTTGGGGAGTACTTTTTAATGTGCCAGACACTGTGCTAGGTAGATATTGGAGGGACAAGAAAGAACAAGACAGATGTGGTTCCTGCTCTCAGGGAGCCACGGCTTGCCTGTCCCTTGCAGCATGTACTTACCGTAGATTGTTAGCAAAAGTGACTACAACTGTTCCCCTCTCTATATCCACATCCCTTTGCAATGGGATTGCAGCTCCTATCAGCAAGAGGTGAAGTCTATTTTTCCACCCCTTGAATCTAGGTTGACAAGTTGACTTTATTTGACCTATAAAAAGCCCAGAAGTGACCTTTTGCCAGTTCTGACCCTAGGCCTCAAGAAGACTTGCTTTCTTTTCTGTCTTTTTCTCTCGGAACCTGTGACCGCTGTGAGAACAAGCCTGGGCTAACATGCTAGAGGATGTGAGTCCCCATGGAGCTGGCCATTCTTGCCGAGGCCATGAAGATCAGCGAGCTGACAGCCCATCTGGCAGCTAATCTCAGAGTGAGCCCAGCTGAGACCGGAAGAATGGTCCGGCCAAACCCAGCCCAAGTGACTGAGCTATAGAATTGCAAACTAAATAAATGGTAGCTTCAGGCCACTAGATTTTGGAATGGTTTGTTATGCTACAAAAGCTGACGGAGCAGCTTTTAAATATGTAAGTATGTCTCTAAGTTTATTTTGGGCACAGAATTTTCTCATATGGCTTATCAAATTACCTTGATAACTGCCAAATTGCCACTTCACTTTGTGCTGTATGGACGTGGCCTCAGCGTACAGTTGTCAGAATACAGACACCCTGGCAAGGTTTGATATTGGATCTCTGATCTGTGGAATATGAAGTTTACTAATGTGCTTGAAATGTGACATATATGGTAAAATATAATTCTTGGAGAAAATACAAATATATAGGCAGAAATAAACATTTACAACCAATACAGATCTCAAACACGCAGTTCAGTTAAGGCAAATCCAATTAGCTATGTTTTCTAACATGATGTTTTATGATGTAAAATAGCAACCACCACCGAACATTTGTTTGTTGGATTCTGAATTTGCACAACTAATCAAATATGTCCTATAGACACTGCCATAAAGTCTCCGGTTTGTCCTTCAAATCATTTTATTATTTGGTATATTATTGAAACTACCTCCAGAGGCTTATATACTGTTCCAGTTGTCTGTGTAGCTGTCTTAATTTTAATGATGACACATCAATAGAGATTAGCGAAAAGGATCTTTAATTGATCTTGATTTTCAAATATGTTAGAGTGTCTTTTCCTCTTTTCCTGGCAGCCTCTCGTCTGTGTCCAGCTCTCCCAGCTGGGCATCTTGGGACAGCAGCCAAGTCCAGGGCTAATGTGTTTCTGCCGTTATCTGACACTGATGCTGCTTCATAGAGGCAGCAATGAAGATAAGCTTTAATTGGATGTATTTTAAAGCAAACCTTTTAGTAACTTAGAGCAGAACTCCTCCAATTAGCTTCTTTTCTCCTCGATCTGGCTGTGCAAGAGCCCCATTGCTCTGAAAATGCTGGATTTGAAAGGGAGTCAAGGGCAGCGTTGGGCCACTGAAGGACACTCATGCTCTACCAGACGGGCTGGGAGCTGTGCCTCAGGACAGTGAGATTGAGTGAAGGATGGCTGAGAGGCCAGATGTGACAACAAGCCCTAGCAGTGGTCCAGGGTACACGACCAAACGGCCCTGCCCTAACGAACTCAGCAGGGAAAGAAAGGCCCTCCAGGAGGAAGAGTCAAAACTTTATAATGGTCATCGTTTTGCTCCACTGCAAATATTTTACTCCAAAGCAAAATATTTTAATCTTAGCTTAGGACCGAGAGTTTTAAATTGCATTCTCTAATACGTTAGCCTCAGTTTGGAGAAAATCTATTTAAGACCCTACCCGTTTTAAGTTACTCAAAAGATTTTGACAGTCACCGAATAGGAGAGCTGCTTAGAAAAAGGAGCAGGTTTAGAGATCTTGATGTGGAAAAAAAATTAGAGAAAAGAAGCAGAGTCAAAAACCATTTCTTTCTGGCTTTTATTCCTGAAATGGAATTAGAAGTGAGACATAATAAGTTAATAATTTCTCTTTGGCTGGAAATGGGTCTGCCGTCATTACCTCATGCTCTCTAGGGGGTGTGAGTGTCTGTGTTCATTTTAGCGTTATTGAGTATCAGGGGTAGGGGAATTAATGTCCCAGATGCATCTGGGCCATGTTGCGTTAGTCCTGTGGTCAATTAGAAAGGATGAGCCTGAGCTGGGCTGGGTGGTAACACGGGTACCAACAGGGGACAGTGAGAGCTGGGGCGTGGTGCAGAGGCAGCAAGGGGAAGCGGCTTCACTCTGGGGGCCAAGGCCTCTCTAGACCTGACTTCCTGTTCACTTTTATGGAGCTATCTGTCCCTGTCGTCCTGCCCCCTGACTCCAGGACTTTGTCTGAGGTTTTGAGCCTGAGCATTTACTTCACAGGAAGTTTGGATCTGAGTTCTGCGTTAAAAATTATACAGGCTGCATTGTTATTTGAAAATTTATTTAAATTAATATTGATAATTAAGTCATTTGTTGGATTGACTTTCTTGGTCAGAGGTCAAATTTTGCCAACCAGTCCCTTAACCAGGTGATATTAATGTGGAGACAGGTTTTTTCTCTTTGCCCCTTGTTGATTTCTCATATGACTCTAATATTGTGTGTAAATCTTGAATCCTTCTGTGTCGGCCATGATCTGTACTCTTCTGGGCATGGGAATGCATCTTCTAAAAACTAGTCGCTTCTCACGATATTATCCCCAACTAGTATGATGACTGTTAAAAAATTATTTAATATAATAATCAGGTAATATGTTTGATATTTGCTCTAGAGTTCAGATAGCAAAATTTACAAACCAATAGCTTAACAAAAGTTAGGAGTGGCTGTTTTAAAATCTTTTCTCCTTTGCTGTGATGCTGGTTTGCTGGGAATATCGTATGCTCATGACCACAGTGGCCAAGGCACTGAATCTTTCTCTTTAATCCACAGAGCAGGACTGGCTTTTGAGAAGTGAAAGGGATATTAAGGTGATATCCATGAAATATATAGCATGTCCGGGGAAAATGAAAAGGATTCTAGATCAGAATCACTTTCACAATATGCTAACGTCATTACATTTGCATAGAAGAAATGGCCTTGAAAAAGTGATTTTTAACAACTTTATAGAGTTCTAGTTGGTATACCATACTTAGATGAAGATGTACAGTTATATATAAAGAGCACAGTTTATATAGCAAAGTTCCTCTCAGACACTAGGATCAAAATTTGCTCCCCTTCTCCTTCCATTCTTATGTTGAACCTCAATCCCCTCCTTACTAATCCCCTAACAGATTAAAATCTTGGATTGGTACAAAGCTCTTTATGTCATCCCCAGTGAGTACACCTAATTCTGGAAACTACATACCTGATGGTTAGTCCTATCCACTGTATTGGCCGTGGAGGGGTGATCTCTAGTGTTCTGACGAATTCGAGTGGAGTTTTGTTGCTCGATGGTTGAGGAAGTTGGGATACAGAACTCTCTGAAGCATCGTTTGAAGTTTTCATCCAGAAATGCATAAAGGACCGGGTTGAGGCAGCTGTTTGTGTAACCTAGAGCAATGCAGAAATGCCAAGAAACGGTCTGAAATGTAGTTTCTGGGATTGTAACCAAGGCTTTGATGATGACGTAGATGTGGATGGGAGTCCAGCAGACGATGAACACAGCCACGACCACCAGCACCATCCTGGTGATCCTGCGCAGGTTTCTGTCCTTTTCTTTGGAGCCAGAGAGCATGCGGACACTCTTGAGGCGTAAGATCATCAGTCCATAACACACAGTAATGATGAGGACGGGCATGATGAAGGCGAAGATGAAAACACAGATTTTCAGCAGGTTTTCCCAGTACCAGGTTGGGTGAGAGAATGTTAGTGTACAATCTATGGAACCTAGAAGAAAAGAATTTAAAGGCAAAAATAGCAACATTTAATTATGTCATCAGGTATTAATATTGTCATGTTGCTTACTAATTTGTAGCCTTGACCAGAGCTAACTTATAATAGTATGCAAGCCAGTAAGAACAGATTTAAAGAAATTGTGGAAGAAACCCAGCTCTCTGTTAATTTTCAAAGCAAGTTACTTTTAATTTTTTTCCCCTAAATTTCTCATTTTGCTGTCCACTTTGATCACATTAAGTTTTCATTCAGTGAACAATTATGGACCTCTCACCATGAGCTAGACTTCCTATGATAGAATCTATGTTTATATACAAAATATATTCACACTGAATGGGTGCGGTGCCCACAGTCTGGGATGGGCACACTTGTAGCTCCAACTTGGGCAGTGCAAATGCAATAGATGTAACGTAAATGTTTGTACCCCTGCAGTAATTTTGAAATTAAAAAAAATAAGTAAAAAAATGTAAAAAGCCCAACAAAATATAATCAGTGTCTAAAGTTTCTAGCAGGCTCCAGATAATGGATATTTTCACTTCATTTTTTGATGAGTAGTTAATTATTCTCCTATTAGGTCTAGAAAGATAAATTTGTCATATAGGAAACCACTTGAAATTTTAAAACAAGTCTCAACATAATACTTTTTGATTTTAAGCTCTTATTAACCTTGGGAGAGGTATGTTCTTATTTACCAACAATTTTGATAAAGTACAGAGAAATCAGGAACAAATGGATTCAATTCTCTTTAAAATGTCATATTTTTAAATATGCAGACATTTTTTTCTAGAAAGAATAATTAAAATTACTATTTGACTAAAACATTGGACTACTCCATGAATTCCACTTGGCTCATGACATCACCAACAAACAGGGCTATAAACCCTCCATCCCTCAGGCCCGCAGCATCACTCACCCTGCCTATATTTTGTTGTTGCCATGAACATTACAGGAAGACCAATGGCTGAAGAGAGGATCCAGTTGCAAACATTGACAATTTTGGCATTTCGGGGGGTACGGAAATCCAAGGCCTTGACAGGGTGGCAGACTGCAATGTAGCGATCGACACTCATGGTGCAGAGTGTGAATATGCTGGTGAACATGTTATAGTAATCTATGGAGATCACGATCTTGCACAGGATGGTTCCAAATGGCCACGTTCCCATCAGGTAATTGACACTCTGGAAGGGGAGGGTACTGGTGGCTAAGGCATCTGCCAGAGCGAGGTTGAAAATATAGATGTTGGTGGCTGTCTTCATTTTGGTGTATCTAGGAGATGGAGGAAGAGCAGTGACAGAGTCAGCAAACACGCCAACGTGAAATACGAGTAGGCTTCCAATAATAAATTTGCATGAATTAGTGGAAAGCATTGGAGATTAGGCATAGAATTCTTTTCAAGTACTAGCTTGGCTTTTACAACCATGTGCCTAATAACAAAACACATAATCTATCAATCAGTTTTTTTCTCTGTAAAATAATTATAATAATAGCAGCAATTATGATTTATTGATTTTTTTGTTGTTCTTGTTTTTAACATGCTGGTCACTATAACATGCATAATAGATACAGGGAGATCCCAGTCAAGTAGTAGAGGCAGACTAGATGGTAATTCACATATATCAAAAAAATTTAGATATATAGATATAGTTAAAGCTATTGAACATAATAACAGCGTGTGTGTACATATATATATGCACGTATATGTAAATAACTTTTGCTAGATATAGCTTTGATTATAGACGCATGATCTAAAGACATAGTTGACTGCATGTGCATATATATGTTCACACACATGCACATGCAAACACACAAGCTATTACGGAGGCATAGAGATGAGACATCTCACAGAATATAAGGCAAAGGAAATAGGAGGCTTAAGATATGGAAGACATCCTGGAAGTGCAGATGCCCAAGTTTAATCTTAAAGTATAAATAAGAGGATGAGTTAGACAGTTGATAAGAGCAGGTCATTCTAGGCAGAGACAGAGGAGAGAGAACCCCAGCAAAGACACAGAGTTGAAATGACATAATATATGTGTCTGGCACATTCTGCCAGGGAATGGCAATGGATCTGACCGGGGAGGAAGAGAGAAGCTGGTACACAGGAGGACTCCTATGCCATGGTAAGAAGATTTGACTTTATTCAATCCATGATGGGAAGTGTAAATTTCTTTTTTTTAATAGCTTGAGGTATAATTGACACCTAATTAACAAATTGATACATTTTGACATATATATACACCTGTGAAACCATCACCATGATCAAGCTCAGGGATTGGCAAACTCGGCCTACAGAACCAACTGGGCCACTGGCTGTTTCTGTAAATAGTTTTATTAGAACCTTATCCTTTTTAAAAACATCTTATTTATAGATGTTTTGATGTTACAATGGCAGAGTTGCCTGGTTGCAACAGAGATAGATGGCCTGCAGATCCTAAGATATTTTCTATCTTGCCCTTTACAGAAAAAAGTGCCAACCCCTGATCAAGATAATGAACATAGCAGTCACCCTTAGAAGTTTCTTACGCAGCTCTTTAATGTTGCCCCTCCCTGCCTCACCTCCGCCCCCATTGTTCCTTAGGCAATCACTGATCTTGTTTTGCTTTCTGTCTTTATAGATTAATTTGGCATTTTCTAGAGTTTTATGCAAATACAATCCTTCAGTATGTATTCTTCTTTGTCTGTTTCCTTTCACTCAGTGTAATTATTTTGAGATTCATCCATGTTGTTGCATGTATCAAGAATTTGTTCATTTTTATTGTCAAGTAGTATTCCGCTGTATGGTTATACTGTAATTTGTTTATTCATTCATTTGTTAATGGGAATTGAGTTGAATACGGCTTTTGGCTATTAAAAATTAACTGTTACAAGCATTCATGTACAAGTCTTTATAGGAACATATGCTTTTCTTTTTCCTGGGTAAGTTTCTAGTAATGTTATGTATCTTCAAAGCCTACAGAAAGTAGAACTACCAGGTAGAAGAGTTAGGCAGGTGCACTTTCAATAATAAATTCTATCTGATGGCGAAAGTACATCTTGCACATACTGGACATCTATTATTTTTAACATTCCACATATATTTACGATAATTTAGAAGTAGAACCTCAATTTCACTCTGGGGAACCACTCATTTTCCACATGCTTTGCAGTGGGCTCTACTGGTAGTTGAGACCATAAAGATGTTAAGCCACTGGGGCCACAGTGAATGGCCAAGGATGTTCTTGTATTTAAACCAGAGTCAATGAGTATTAGTTTTCCAACAGGACTCAAACCTGGGAGGATGTATGGTATGTAGTTGCTGGAAAAGCCTGTCTAAAAGTGGACCCAACCCAGAAAATGTGGACTTGAGAGAGTGAGAGAGAATCTCATACCTAAAGCTGGTCTTTCTTAGACTTTTTATTTACACAGTGCAGTAAAAATTATTTTTAAACTTTAGCTTTTGTTTACCGTTTTTCAGACACATGAGGTTAAGAATCTATCACATTCAGCCCAAGATGGCTGTTGGTTGGAGGAGATAGTATCATAAAAACATTTGTTTAGAGCCTTAATTCAGTGTTCCAAGAAAGTGTTTTGATTTCAATAAGGGCAGGATTTCACAAATCTCCTCGAGGCCAATAGTTTGGAATTATTTCTCAATCTTTAAAAATTATGATACCTGACCTGGTCTGCAATATTTGTAGAAATTGCATTGCTGCCAAAAAAGCTCCCCAATTTCAGATTTTTGGGCTTTTTTGGACTTGCTTTAGAAGTCTTACTTCCTTAAAGGATTTTAAAGGAAAAGGTAGAGAAAGCCATTTAACTTGAAGAACTATACCAATTTGACTTTAGGGAAGACTCTAAATATGGCAAATATAAAAAGATAACTTAGGTAAGATAGTCCAAAGTACATAAACAAACAAAACTCCAAATCAGATTGTGATTTTAAGCTTTTAGAATAACTGACCTTGATGCTCAAGAAGTTTAACATTTTTTGATGTTGTTTATAAGCAGAAGTTTCTCCCACAAAGCAGAAAAATAACTTTTGCTAGATACACCATTACTTATAGACCTGTGTGATCTAAAGGTGTACTTGACTGCATTGGTCACTTTCCTACCCAGCAGACCTTACATTGTGAGTCTTATGTTTAATAGAATGTTTTATGTTAAATAATTGGGTTCTTTGCAGTCAGTTTTCTACTTATCATACTTCTAACCTTTTTGCAGGCTTATCTTAGCAGTAGATATTTACAATATATGTTTATTTCAGTTAAAAAAAATCATTTCCTTCCCCAGAATGAGGTGTTTATGAAATAACATTAGATTAGGGTCCTACATTATAAAAGGAAAAGTATGGGCCAGGTGCGGTGGTTCACGCCTGTAATCTTAGCACTTTGGGAGGCCTAGGCAAAAGGATTGCTTGAGCCCAGGAATTTGAGACCAGACTGGGCAACATAGCGAGACCCTGTCTCTACAGAAAATAAAAAGGAAAAATTAGCTGGGCGTGGTATTACACACCTGTAGTCCCAGGTACTCAGGAAGCTGAGGGGGGAGAATCACTTGAGCTTAGATGTTGGAGGTTATAGTGATCTATCATCAGGCCGCCACACTCTAAAAAAGATATCTAATTTAGCCTGGGTGACAGAGCTAGACCCTGTCTCAGAAAAAAAAAAAAAAAAACTCACAAAAGAAAGTAAAAGTGTTATAAATCATATGTTAATTAGCTTATTAGCCATTTCACAATGTATATATGTTTCAAAACATCATGTCGTATGTGATGAATATATATAATTTTATCTGTTAATTAAAAAAATAAAATTAAAATAGTAAAAAGAAAGTGAATATTTATAAAAATGAATTTCAGTGGGCATTTTGCAGGAACAATGCTGTTCAATTTTTTTTTTCCAACTTATCTAAAGAGCCTTCCTCTAAAGATAGCTAGCGTTTTTATCCTGATTACTCATGGTTTGAATCATAGCAGCACATAAAAGGGGGTTCAGCAATTTCGTAAATATGTGAAAGAGAATTATATAAGACTGAAGGGTTGGGAATTCCAACTGTCTACAGATTATACCCGAAGGTTTTAATCCGAAGAGAGGTCTGATCAGGAAAGGGGTCATGTAAACCAGCAAACACAGCTTTTCATTCTGTTCTGCTCTGATGTGGTGGCATGAATGTTGCTCCAGCAAAGTTACATGAATGATCAGAGTCACACTGCAAGCTACATGTGGAGGTATAGAAACCAGAGTTAGCAAACGCGCCAAAGAATTGACCTCAAGTAAGAATTATCTTTGCTGTTTAGATCACTTGAGTGCGTCTGAGTAGAATTCCTGATTATTAAAACACAATTTTTCCATTCTTTGTGCCTATTGCTTCTTCTTCTTCTTCTTTTTTTTTTTTTTTTTTTTGAGACAGTGTCTCACTCTGTCGCCCTGGTTAGAGTGCAGTGGTGTCATCATAGCTCACTGTAACCTCAAACTTTTGGGCTCAAGCGATCCTCCTGCCTCAGCTTCCCTGGTAGCTGGGACTACAGGTACCACTCCATCTGACAGATTTTTAAATTTTTTGTAGAGACGGGATCTCAGTATGTTGCCCAGGCTGGTCTCGAACTCCTGGCCTTAAGCTATCCTCCTGCCTCAGCCTCCCAAAGTGCTGGGATTATAGGCGTGAGCCACCACGCCCAGCTCCTATTGCTTCTTACTGTGTCATAAATGTGTTTCATGGCAAAGTGAGCACAGTGAAATGGGCAGGATGTGTGAAGTCCTTAGTCTCACCCGGACTCACAGGGCCTTCCTGACATGGACCATTCCAACTGTACTCACTGAAATGTGTCTTATTCTCTAAGCAGTGGCCCACACTATTTTTTCTTTCTAATTATCCCATTGACATTTTTGTGGAAGGTATTTCTTTAAATTTGTTCTAGGTAATGAGTAGCTTTTTTGTTTTATGAATCTAAATGAATTACCATGCAATTCGGTTTTTTAAAAAAATTGTGTTCTTCTCAGAACCTTCAATGCTTGACCCCTTAAAATGATTTTATGCGGCTTCCAAAAACTGTGTTAGGGAAGAGGTGTCATGAAGGCCATTTCGTTGGCAGCTCAACTATTTCCCTAAGTTGCATTTATGCTATTTGTTCTTAAATGTCCTTCATTTCTTTATGGTTCTAAAATAATTCCTATTTGTCCTCTGACCTTTTTCACCCTATTTCTCCAACTATTACTACTTACCAAAGCTTCATTGATTTTTGACCAACTTGTACTAAATGAAGCCACACTGGATAAATTACTTATGTACCACCTGATGAGCTTTGCAAACTTTTTTGTCTTGTTTCTGAGTTAATTCTTTGAATTGTGATGACCCTATCTAAGTCCAGAAATAAAAATGACCAACAGAACCTTAAAAGAGGAAGAACACATTTCAGCATCCAGCTTGTTGGTTTTATATCACATCATGCTCTCTCCACATTGCTCAACTACTTTTTTCAGGAGTACACAATAGAGCCAACTGGGATATACAGAAGACTGTCCCCTCTTTTGGCCTGATATTTTTTCCCTTGCATGCTTTTACCAAATGGAGTGAAGAAGAAGGATATCTAATTCAGTAAGGAGTCAATGAGCCCCTTTCGTACATTTAGCATTGTCCTCGGAAAGGTATATACTTCTTGCATTGGCCGTGACTTTAATGTCTACTTACCCTCACATAGAAATCCACATTTTTAATCCAGGGGAAGAAAAAAAAACCTTTGAGTGTCATCTTTTAATATTCATAAGTAACTTGATAAATCCAATGAAATAAAGGCACTTGTCCTACTATTGAGGTTATTATTTAGACAAAGAAAGTGGTCAAATGAGCACCCACCTGAATTTCTCCATTATTATCCCTTCCATTCTGATGTCCTAGGTGTGTGCCTGTGTGTGTGTGTGTCTGCGTGCGCACATGTGTGTGCATGTGGGAGGTTAGCGGGGGGGGGGGGAAGAAAGAGAGAGAGAAAGAGAGAGACAGACAGAGAAGGGGAGGGGTTCTAAAATAACAAAACCAAAACAAATGATTATACTCTCATTTGTTAATAATATAGAGAAGAAACCATGTACTAGTTTGTTATTTTCTATTACGTTCTCCTCTACCTTGGTGAAAAAGGAAACGGGATTTCTCACTTTGCTATAAAACGTTCTTAAACATTTCATTTACATTTATTTCAAAGTGATCTTACGGGAGCTAATATTCACTAAGGGAGAGAGCAGTGATTTCAGACTTTTGAGTCTTGAAGACAGGGAAGTGACTATTGCTTGCTAGTTTGCCTCTAAAGAGAAGACAGGGAGAGACTTCCAGGAAATGAAAGAAGAGGCACCTCTTCCCAGAGGTCAAGTGGCTGTTTCTGTCTGGGAGTGTTACCAGAGTGACCTTCAGCATCCATGTGGTTGGGCATTATTCTCCTTCCATCCACATCTTCTTTGCTTTTCTGTCCTCTCATCTTCTCTGCTCTCTTCCTGCTCCTGTCCCGGTAATGACGAGTCATGAGTCAGGTATCTTTCAGACGGAGCAAGGAGAAGTTTCGCTTTCTTGGAGCCATGATGAGGTTTATGCACAGAAGATGTGAAATACATAACTGATCATATCTTTATTTTTGCATTTGCTGCTAAAAATATCAGAGAAAAATTTGTGTTTTCTCTTATTCATAGTGTAAAATCTAATGGTATATATTTCTACTGTCCTGACTTTCCTGCTAATCTCATCATTTCATTCTCTTTTGGTTTCTGTTTTCCTATTTTCTTCTTTGTTTCTCTTATTTTATTGTATGCATTCTCAGAAGGCTCTTCAAATCCTCGTCTCAGAATTGGAAGCTGGAGTGGAGGATGGGGAGAGAACATGGCCGCATGTCAATGCGTCACTCCTCTGGGTACAGGGAAGGAAATGAAAGGAGAGATGCTTCCATTATAGCCACGAGACTTTGCTTAACCACTTTTGGATTATGCTTTTTGGAGTTGCCTATTTCCTGCTTTATTCAATTTCTGAAGATTTTATTTCATGTCATGAATAGCACTTAGAAGTTTATGTGGAAAATCATGTTTTGTTTCTTTGATTTTTATATTCTGTGATAAATATGTATTACAGAAAAATATTACAATGGTATATTCTCTGATGTATCTAAACAGTTATAACTGAATGAAATATTCTTAGTTGTGACTTTAGATTTTTGTTTGCAAATATATGTAGAATATTTATTTTTTGGACAAAATGACTTTGAAAACAGCATCAGAGCATCCATCTCAGGACCTAGAGCTTTTTGGTTCATAGATAACAATGTTTTGCTTTTATTCTAAAGACCTGATTTTTAGAATATATCTTAGCTTTCAAATCTAAAACTTGTAAAAGAAAAGGAAATTTTTTGTATTTTAGGGTCTGAGAATTTTATACATAAAAAATAATCAAATATGCATTATGAGCAACTTCGAATAATGGTATAGCTCAGATATTTCTTTAATATTGAAGAAACAACAAAGGGCAACTTTGAAATATTACAAAAACAATTCCATCATCATTGATATTAGAAAAATGCTTTTTTGTAGAATCTCAGGAATATGCTATAGATTGTACATTTTTAGAGGGCATAGACTGTTAATAAAGTTGTTTTTTATTACATTTAGTACAACAAATTTGAGCCTTCACATACATTTTTGGTGATGATGTTGTACATATAATCACTCAATGTAGATAAGCTATGAAAGGTATCATGAAGGGGAAAGTCAAAAGAAATGAAAACAGAGGAAAGTTATCATTCAGCACAGAAGCCAGCACAAGATGGGCAGCAGCAAATGCTTGTTTAATGGAATCGAATAAAGGAATAAGGGTTTGAGTTACTTTATTTTATTGTGACAACATAAAACAATTTTTCTTAGGGAACACAGAAAGTAAAAATGAAAAGGAAATGTTTGTTTTCGCCTTGCCAGTTCATTATCAAATAAAAAAGAAGTTTGATCATATTATAATAGAAGGTCACGGAATAATGAGAAGTAAGATCTGAAAGAGACTTTCAAGACCACGTTGTCTAGTCACCGTGTTTCACGGTGACGGCCCTGAGGCACACGGATGTACAAGTACTTGAGGCTCTTCCCCCATTTCTCTACGCTCCGCCTACAACCAAAATATGCCTTCTGTACTGTACTGTGAGCCATGCACACTTCTGGGAGTGCACTGTCGATCACATAAATAGTTTGTCCCAGCAGTATTCTGCCTACTAAGTCAAGCTAGGCATGCAAAGTTTTCTTATCTTCTTTTCAAAGATTGCTGTGCTGGGAGTATGTGGAAAGTCTTGAGACATTTTCTCATTTATATTGAGTGCTGTAACAGATCATAGTCGTTACAGAGTTGAGTTTGTTCCATACCCTTTGCTTTATTCTCTTGCATTCCACGTGGTTTGAACCTGTCAGTTCTATGAAACTGACTTTCCACCTCTCCCTCCCTGAGTTCTAAGACTACATTTCCTATTCTCCTTGCATATCTGAACCCGCGTGTCCTATGGGTTTCTCAAAGGCAATACTTCCCAAGTGCACTTACTTTTTACCGCTTCATCACCATGACCACGATGAGAACAGCAGAATAATCAGTGACATCATTTAAGAAGATATAACAAATGGAGAATTGAGATAATTAGGAAAAAAGGTCAACAAGATTTAATTTTTTTTTTTTAGAAATAGGGAGTAAAAGAAGAAGAGTGTAATATGACTTCTAAATTTCTAGCATGGAAGAATGGATGGATGGTAATATCATTATCTAACAAAGAAGGAAGAGAAGAAAAGCAGATTTGGTATTGATAGAAAGTTTAACTTTGAATATATCACACTGTGGGACAAAGGAGACATGCCCATTAAGTAATTGAATGTATGTCTGCAGTTTAGCTGGAACAATTCATTTGGAAGTTCGCAGACTCCAGATGGCATTTCTACTCATGCAAGTGGATGCGCTTGCTTCGTGGTATGATGCAGAATGTGAAGAATGCTGAAGGCACAGAAGGACCCGAAAAGGACAGAAAGGCAAAGGTGGCGGAGAGAGAGAGAGGATACGAATGTACTACACAGGCTACATCAGAAACATGTGAGTGGGAGAGAAATGAGCTTTGAAATTTCAGAGCCAGGAGCTAGTCTGTGGGAAAGTTCCTAATCATCAGCTCACAGTTTTGTAGGTGGAGCATTTGTTTTTTCTCAATATCCAATCAAAACAGTTCTCTTCTGTCATGACTGTAGTTGATTATACAGTATAAAATGCAATTATTCATGGACTGTAACTCTTTTGATGGCAATTATCTGAAAAATTATTGAAATTCTTGCATTTGAAAGCATGTTTGTGATAGTACTACAGCCACGTACAGCCACATTTCTCTATATGAAATCATATTTTATGCATCCTAACATGTTGAATCACATTTTACTTATATGATACATATTTTCCTGATAACTCTTACTGATTGTTTCTATAAGAAACCATCTTGATGGAAATTTCCTCAAATTTGACAATCTTAAAAGTTTACATGAAAATTCCAGGATCAATTTGCAAAACTGAAGGAATTTTTCTAAAAATCAATGGGAATAAATACATTTTGTTAAACCATGCTAAAGAAATATATGTAATTATTTTTCTTTTTTCCCTACAGAAAATGGTAACCTAAAATTATTATCAAATGATCAGATATTCTACAAGTATGCAGCCTAAAATTTAAAAAAGTAGTACAGAGATATGGCAGAGAGTTAACTAACAAAAATATTATCATCTTTTGGGATTTTTGTTATGTCTGTGGTATTTTTCAGCTTTTAAGACTTCACATTTCTCAAATGATTTTCAATCTAATTATTTGCTTTGGTTTCTTATTTTCAGTTTTCATTTTGCATCATATTTTTAAAGGGCACACCTGTGTGTATGGGCCTGGAGCCCTGCCCCATGTACTCTGAAGCCCTCCCTGCCCTGGTCCCAGCTCTGCCCCCACAGGCTGTCCCTGGACTCAAGCCCATACCCTCTCTGGCCTCTGCTCTGGATCTCTGCTGCAGATGACCAGAGCACTCACTTCCTGCACGTCACAGGGGTACCTGTGGGTGGCACAAAAGCTCCCAACTCCATCAGTCTCTTGTACCCCACTTAGGATCTCTGCATATTGCAAGATCATCTCACTTTCTCTCATATGCGCCATGATTTCTACTCCATGGGATTCCAGGGTATTCTCTGAGGTACCTCATTGCTGAATTCCAGTCAAGTGAGAGGTCCAGTCTCTTACAGTTTTGGATTTGCAACCAAACCTGTGATTTATAACGCAATAAAGAGTTTTCCCCTGCAGTGAGGGGATGAGGTGGGCTGGTGGTAGAGGCGGCTCTGCACTGGGAGTTGAATTCTCCTGTTCTCTTTTTTCTGTCCTTTCAGTTGGTCTTCCTGCAGCCCAGAACGTTCTCCTCTCTCTTTTCAGTGTGGCAAGAAACATCACTATTTTCACTAGTTTTTATTTGTTATGTATGGATTATGGTATGCAGTGTATTCTCTTAGTCTTTTAGGTTGAGCTTTCCTTAATCAAGCCCAACCTTTTAAAAAATTTTAGGAAAAGTCAAAGCATTTTCCTTTTCCATCTGTCTAATCTTACATTTTAAAGTGAAGGCTTTCAAAACCTTATAATAGAACTCAGTCAAGAATTTAACTTTTTTTCCTCCCTGGGTTCTTTTGTAGCCTCCCCTTTCTTGGAAATATAAGGCTGAGTCTCATAGTCTGGTTTTAAGCATAATGGAAGTGCAGGATGAAAATAAATTGCTGCAAGGGAAGATATGCATTGGGTAGTATTTTAGTTTTTTATTTTTGCTAATTGCCTATTAGGTATCTGGTAAGGAAATTAAAAAGGAAGATAGAATATGGAGTCTAAAAGAGAGGTGAGGGCTGGAGGTGTGACTTTGGGAATAGTTAACACACAGGTAATTTATAGAGCATGGGACAGTGGAGGAACATTCAAGGAGAAAATATGTGCAGGGAAGAAAAGAGGGTGCAGGTTAAACTCTGATAAGGTGGAGGAACTAAAGTATAGCTAGGAAATTAAGCAAGAAACCCAGAGTTGGGGTTAAGGAAACCAAAAAAGGAAAGATCGTCACAGAGTCTGTAATTGTCAAATATGCTGAATGTTGCAGAGAGATTAACAGAAATATATTGGCTTTAGCAAAATACACACCATGAATGACCTTGACACATTCCATGGAGTTGTGGGGTTGGATGATAAATAGATATGAGTTAAAAAGGGAAAGGGGGAGTGAAGATCTGGAGGCAGATATAGAAAACTCTTTTGAGATATTTTGGTATGACGAGGGACAGACAGGAATGTGAGTTTAAGAAAGTTATTTTTTTTTTTAAAGCGTGATTTGATATATTAGAAAATGCATGTGTGCTGCTGAACCATGCTATAGCAATGGAAACTTGAAGAAGCAGGGGAAATGGAGGATGTTACTATGAGAAATGTCCTTGAGAAACTGAGAGAAGACGGGATTCAGAGCTGTGGAGTGGCAGGTCACTTCTTGATCATTACTGCAACAGAACTTAAAGATACGGGCACAAACACAGAAAAGGCTTGCAGATTTGTTGATGACTTTTTTTGCCTACTTGTGTTTTGTTCATTGAAAGCCCTCTCTTAACTTTATTTTTCTGTTTTGTGATTTCTGTTTCTGTGTTTCTTTTCGGCAAAGCTTCTAAGAAAGAATCCATATTTGCTGTCATAAATTCTATTGGGTAGGCACACAATAAATATTGGAAATGAAGTAAAATCCTGAAGAATCAACAAAAGGAGCTGATTGAGAAAGGAATGTGGGAGGTCTAGAACAGAGGAGAACAGGAAAATGAATTCAGCAAAGAAACATTTGCTTGGCAGTATCAAGTGTGCATTTGAGACTTGTAGTTTACAAAGCAAGTGGTTAGGATGGAGGATTGGAGAGCTGAGTTGAGGGGAGGTATCAGAGTCAGTCTGGAAAAGAAGAGGTGCTGGTCTGAAAGGCAGTGATTCCAGCAAGGGAGATTTTGAAGTTATTGATGATGACGACTAGTTTTAGTGTAGGATTATGGAAGGTTGAGCTAAAATTTAGCTAGAATAAAATATCTCTAGTAAACCTAAATAAATACCACCTCTTTCCTGATGTCTCTCAATTTTTCCCATTGCTGCAATCTCTCTGGACCCTGAGTTCCGCTAATGACAACTGCTACCATTGCTGCTATTTCTACTACTTGTTCTTTTTGTTCTTATTTTTCTTCTTCTCTTCGTCTTCCTCTTCTGTTAATCTTCCTTCCCTTGCTTCTCCTCCTTCAGCTAATCTGCTTTGCATTTTAGTTCTCTATTGATATCTTTTTTTAGCACATGTGATTCTTTAAAAACAAGTATTGAGTCAAATTTGTCTTTTTTCTATTCAATATTAAAATTAATTCTAATAATTTATGATGACACAATTTATACACAAGTTTCCAATAAAACTAAAGACTCCTTTAATCCCAAGCTCCAATATTATATTCCTCTCTTTTACACACACACACATTGTTTGTTACATTGTTTTTATAATAATTATATGCATAAATATGTATCCTTAGAAAATATGCAATGCTGCATGGTTTATTCTCTTAACTCAAATAGCATCATATTCTTTATGTCTTATATATATGTTTTGAATTACTTTAACTTTTTAGTCAGCAGTATGATTTTTGGGACTCTCAAATTTAATACCCGTAGACCTAATTCATTTTTTAAAAATACCTTTATTGTAGTATTTTATATGAATTTTTCCCATTTAACATATTCTTTTTGCTGATTGGAATTTATGTTGTTCATTTTTTCAGTATTATTAACAATGCTACACTGGGTGTTGCTGTGTCTGGCCCCTAGTGCTTATGTGCAAGACTTTCTCCGGGGTGGCATCAGCAGATTGCAGAGGATACACATTTCTGTTAGAGAGGGTCACTCAAATCACCCAGCACAGTGATTGTCCTACCACCCAAGGATCATGATAGGATTCTGGTTCCTATGTCCTCCTAATAATTTATGTTAAAAAAATTTAAATACCTACCAATCTTATGAGTGACATGTCATATGTCCTTACTGTTTTCATCAACAGTTTACTGATTAGAAGTTGAAAATAATTTCCTGTATTTCTTGGTCAATTGTATTGTCTCTTCTATAAATTCATTTTTGTTTTTTGACCATTTTTATTATTTTTATTCAGGTATCTTTTCTAATTGACTTTAAGAGATTAAAATATATACTGCAAATATTCCCTCTAAGACTGCTACCATTTATTTAACTTTATTTGTGGGATTTTTTGGCTCTTGGAAGTATTAAATTTTAACTACCTAGGGGGTGTGTGTGTGTGTGTGTGTGTGTGTGTGTGTGTGAACATGTTTTTCATAAGGGCATTTTCTTATTCTGAGGTTACTAAAATGATCTCTGAAATTTCCTTTTAATAATTTAAAAATATTGATTTCTTCAGAGTGTTTTTTAAACTTTGTTTTATAAAAATGACATATGCTCACTGGATAAATAAATCAAACAATACAGGAAAGTATAAAAACTAAAATAAAAGCACACTGAAATCCTACCACTTGGAGATAGCATTGTGGCCAATATGCTTCCAAATAGCTCCTTATATATGGGGAGAAGAGAAACAATCATGAATATGCCTACGTGCAGGGTGCTGCACTAAGTGATTTATGAAGTTGATGGGACAAGCACTTTATCACCCCCCATTTCACACAAGGAAACTAAGTCTCAGAGAGATCAATTTCCTTCCCCCAAGTTGTAAAGCCAGTGACAGATTTCCACCCTGCCTCCCTCTAATATGCAGGGAGTTTCTCAGAGGCGGAGTTGAGTCTTACAATTCTTCCAAGCCTACTGCGTAGGAAACATTCAAAAATGCTTATTTTATTTGATTATATAAGAAAAAGATACAATTTCTATAAACAAAATGCATCCTTGTGATCATAACCACCAAACTCTCTTACCCCTTTGCATTCCTAATGCTTATGGGATCATTTTTGATACTTGTAACTGATTATTTTACCATTTACTTCCATGTCTTTAAATAACATGTTTCTAGCATATGTTGAGGATGTAATGTCTCAAATAGCTAGTTTGGCTCGACATTCAAAGCAGTTGTTGTTCACTCTGAAAATATTACTCCATTCGTTGTCTTCTTTACTCGTACTGATGAGAACTCTTTATTCTATACCCTTATAAAATATCATTTCCCATCTCTTGTAGTACTTCCAATCTTATCTCTTTTTTGTGTTCTTGAATTTCATTAAAATGTAATGAGAATTTTTTAAAAAGATTTATTGTACTTGACACTCAGGGTGTCCTCTAATTCAAAGCCTCACTGCTTTCTTTAGTTATAGGAAATTTGGGGCTATTGTTCTTCAAATAGTGTCTCTCTTCCATTTTCTCTGTTCTCAATTTTTAATAGATAAATATTAGCTTTTCGGTGTCAATCCTGCTGGTCCATTTCTATCCCATCTACTACATTTTTCCCACTTATTAATATGTTCTTTGTCTTCCTTCATTCTATTTTTCAGCTCACTCATAAAATTTTGAATGCCAAAAATTATGATTATTTTCAAGATTTCCAATTTGTTTCTTTATTTAACAAATGCTTATGTGTCAGATGCTATGAAGAGTGCTTTACAAATGTTAAATCATTTGATCCTCATATCAAGTCTATGAGGTACTTATAACCAATCTCTTCTTATAAGGTTACTAAATACCATTGGATTAGGATCCCATCCTTATGACCTCATTTAACCCTAATTATATTCCAAAGGTTCTATCTCCAAATACAATCGCAGGGGAGTTAGGGTTTCAACATATGCATTTTTGGGGGAATGGCATAATTCAGTTCGTAGCACTCACCAAGACTAAATCACAAAGAAATAGGAAATCTGAATAGATCTATAAATAGTAGGGGATTGAATCAGTAACAAAAATATATCAATAAAGAAAAGCCGTGGTTCTGATGGCTTCATTTAAACAAGAACTAATACCAATCCTTCTCCAAGTTTTTCAAAATATTGACGAGAAGAGAACACTTCATGAAAGCCAGAAAAAGACACTACAAGCAAAGAAAACTACAGAAAAATATCCCTTATAAAAACTGATGCAAAATCTTTAACAAAATACTATCAAACTGAATTCTTCAGAATATTAAAAGAATTATACACATGATTAAGAGGGATTTATTTCTAGAATGCAAGAATGATTCAACATATTATTATCAGTGTAACACACCACATTAACAGAATGAAGCATTAAAAACTCATACTAATCTCATTTGATGCAGAAAAAGCATTTGACAAAATTCAACATCCTTTCATGATAAAAGCACTCAATACAATAGGAATAGAAGGAAACTACCTGAAAATATTAAAATCCATATATGAAAATCCACAGCAATCATCATATTCAATGGCAAAAAGCTGAAAACTTTTTCTCTAGTATCAGGAAAAAGGCAACAACATCTACTTTCCCCATTTCTGTTCAACATAGAACGGAAGTCCTAGCTAGAGCAAACAGGCAAAGAAATAAAATGCATTCAAATTGGAGAGGAAGAAGTAAAATGATCTCTTCTACATAGAAGAGGACATAACCTTTTTTGGGGGGGATGACATAATTCAATTTGTATAATCTTCCCATGTAGAAAACCCTAAAGATTCACAAAGCAAACTTGCTAGAACTAATAAATGAATTCCGTAAAGTATGAGGATACAAAGCCAATGTAAAAATCTGTTGCATTTCAATTGTGCATACTTACAATAAACAATCTGAAAAGGAAATTAGGCAAACAGTTCCATTTACAATAGCACATCAAGAAGAATAAAACACTTAGGAATTAACTTAATCAAGGAGGTGAATGACTCGTACAATGAAAACTACAAAACATTGCTGAAGGAAATTACAAAAAGACATTAATGAATGGAGAGACATCCCATGTTTATGGATTGGAGATATAGTATTGTTAAAATGTCAGTACTACCCACGGTGATCTATAGATTCAAAACATTCTTTATTTTAATCCCAATGAAGTTTTTGCTGAAATAGACAAATTCATTCTAAAATTCATATGGCATCTGAAGGGAACCAGAATAGCCAAAATAATCTTCAAAAAGAACAAACCTTAAAGACGCACATTTCCTGATTTCAAAATTTAATTAAAAGCTATAGGAATCAAAACAACATGGTACTGACATGAAAACAGACATACAGACCGACTCAATAAAATGGAGAGTCCAGAAATAAACTCTTGCCTATGTGACTGATGATTTTCAACAAGGGTTCCAAGACCATTCAATGGAGAAAGAATAGTATTTTCAACAAATGGTGCTGGGACATCTAGATCTAGATATTCATATGCAAAAGAATGAGAATGGACCCTTACTTAACATGATATACAGAAATTAACTCAAAATTGATCAAAAACCTAAACATAAAAGCTAAAACTACAAAACTTTTAGAGAAAACAGGGAAAAAGCTTTATAACATTGGATTTGATAATGATTTCTTGGATGTAACATTAAAGACATAGGCAACAAAAGCAAAAATAGACAAATTGGATTTCATAAAAATTAAAAACTTTCACACACCGAAGGACACTATCAACATAGTGAAAAGGGCAACCTAAAGAATGAGAAAAAATTTTTGCAAGTCATATATCTGATCAGGGATTAATATCCAGAACCTATGGAGAACTCCTAAAACTCAACAACAAAAAAGAACCCAATTAAAACATAAATAATAGACTTGAATAGACTTTTATCTAAAAAGATATACGAATGGACAATAAACACACAGAAAGATGCTCAACATCACTAATCATTAGGGAAATGAAAATCAAAACCACAATGAGATAACATCTTTCACCCACTAGGGTGACTGCTATCAAATAAAAGAGAAAATAGCCAGTGGCAGTGAGGATATGTGGAACCCTTGTGCATTACTGGTGAGAATGTAAAATAGCATATCTCTGTGGGAAACAGTATGATAGTTCCTCAAAAAATTAAAAATAGAATTACCGTATGATCTAGCAATTGCATTTCTGGGTATACACTGAAAGGAATTGAAAACAAAGTCTCCAAGAGATATTTGTATACCTATGTTTGTAGCAGCATAATTCATAATTGCTAAAACATGGAAGTAACCCAAGTCCATTAACAGAGGAATGGATAAACAAAATGTGGTATATACATATAATAGAATATCATCCAGCCTTTAAAAGGAAGGAAATTCTGACATATGACACAACATGGATGAACTTTGAGGACACTCAGTGAAATAAACTAGTTACTAGAAGGTAAATACGATATGACTCCATGATTTCCAGGAGCTTGAGGGAGAGAAGAATGGGGAATTACTGTTTAATGAGTGTGGAGTTTCAGTTTTACAAGATGAAATGAGTTCTGGAGATGGATGGTGGTGATGATTGCACAATGATATAAATGTGCTTAAGATCACTGAAAGGTGTACTTAAAATAGTTAAGATGAAAATTTATGTTGTGTGTATTTCACCAAAATAAAAATATGAATTAGAGTAAAAAAGTCAGAGGCAGAATTTAAATTCATACCTATTTTTTAATAAAGTTGATATTCTTTACTACTACAACACACTGCTGCCAAATATACACCATGAAATATAAGCTATCTATATGATAATCAGTTTTACAAAATATGATAAGGTTTGTGAACTCTACTACATACATTTGTGCAAACTGATTCTCATGAAAATCTTAGTAGTAGCTATGACAACTATGATTATTTTCCTTATTTTAAAGAAAAGAGAACTATGGTCTAGAACAATTGTCAAAGACAAAAATGTTTAACATTGTGAATTTGAAATAACTTGGTGTTTGTTGCTATGCAAACAAAATATCTAGATAATTAAGATTTGCTTTATTTGTGGTTTTGGTGTGTTTCCTGGAGATGTAACCATTTGCATTATTTAATAATAGCACAACACATTAGAGAGAATTATATATCAGGATACTGTGTAGGAAGCTGAAATTGAAATAAGAATGTGCTCATTGCTCCTAAATCTTGCAAAAGAGAGATTTAATTAAGATTCATGAAGATTTACTTTCAAATTCCATTTGCCAAACCTGTTGATGAGCCTTCCCTGTGTATCTTTTTTATTTTAGTGTGCCATAATACCTGTCGATATCTAAATATTCTGACATTTAACTAATTCCTGCAACAGTAGCTTTCCAAAATCATTTAGGACCAATTGAGGAAAAAATAAAAGTAATGCAATTAGTGCCTGTAGACCTTGATTTATATGAACTTGTGTGTTTATGGTAACTATTTTCCATCCAAGAATTATACAATCCTTTATAATTTAACCATCAAGTTAACTTGTGATTTTTCTAGGAAATAGAAAACAGTTTATTGAGATTTTTTCCAAGTATTTTCAGACAGATTTTTTTGGAAGGTATTTTCCCTCTCCTGTGGAGATTTCAATAACATTTGTTAGGAAGGAATATGATTCACGAATAAACCAGTAATTTGGCAAAGCAAATAAGTTCCATTAGTTTTTAAAGCCTGAAATTTTACTCTTATTGTATAATAAGGGTTATTAAGTCAATATAGAGTTGTCCTATGACTTGGAATAGACTCATTTGGCACTACCAACATTTTTAGTCACAAATTAAAGTATGTAATTGTATTTTTAATAGGAAAACCCCAAACATGAACTTGATTTATATTTTAGTGAAATATCTCTCTAATGCAATATTTTATTGCCTTTTAGGATCCTCTACTACTTTTGAAATTTTCTCCCCTTTTATTTATTTCCATATTATTAGTTGTATTTTTTCTTCATTATACCATTGGACATTCATTTTTAAACATCTAAAGAATACTAAACTCTATAAAACTAAAATACAAATCACTATAAAGTTAACATGTACAGGCAAACTCTGATAACATTTTGGTATATTTAATACTCTAACTTTGTATTATTATAGTTATACATTTCAAACTTCTAGTTAAAGATAATTTTATTGGCTTTTGTGTATTAAAGAAAGCATCTTAAGAGTTATGGGCATATTTTACATTTTCATAGAACACTGTATCTTTTCAAAACTGTTTTCATTCACCATGAAGTTGTCTTTGTGTCAACATTAAGTCGATACTTATTTAACAACATTTTTAATTTTTATTTTTGTCAAGCATGTTGCAGGTCCTGGTACTCAACCGAGACATGTCTCTCCTGCCTTGGAGGAGTCTTCAGCCTGGTGGGAGACCAGAACCAAGTGACTTCAAACGGTATGTTGGATGTTACAGTGTGGAAGGGATCGACATGGGCATGTTGAGAGGAGTACCTGACCCGCATTTAGGTGGCAGGAGTGTAGCAGTTACTAAATTTGTTTCATTCCATGGAATGTGCCTGTAAGAATATTAAATTTGCTTCTTAAGGTCATATGCCTGGCCCATTATGTCAAGTATTTTGTCTCTGATGGTGGCAGAAAGCCATTAGTTTAGGGTTGCGCCCAAATTAACCTATCTATTGCTGTTTTCTAGAAACAGATGTGAACTTCTGTTCAATCAATTTAAATTCACAAGTTTTGCCTACTGATAAATGAGATATTAATAAATTTTTTTTGCCAGTGTATTTTCTGCTCTGCGAAGTAGGAATTTCTTTTCTTGACTTAAATTTGTACTTTTAAATGTTTGGGAAAAGCTAGTGCTTAGTACGGGCTAGAAATTTCCTGTAGTTACCTAGTATAACCTCCTAGTGTGATACATCTGTAAGATGAATCTGGATTCTTTGGTGACACGTTGTCTTGGGACTTCTTTCTTCCCATTTTCCAGGGAAGAATACCATCCCTATAGTTCTCTTGTTATTATGACCATTGACACCTCATTGTCCTTCTCCTGAAGAGACATACATCCACTGATTTTTTCAGGGGAAAAAATTCTCACAATTAAGAATTCTTCTCTCAATGTTTTTCAGTTTTCAGTCTGTTATATTGGTGCAATAAACAAAATTCCATTTACTGGAAATCTCCCCAGATACCTAATTTTTTTCCAGTCTGCTTCCAAGGCATAGAATGTGGAATGAACTGGAGTCGTCTATGAGATGAATTTGGCATGGGGGTCAAATAAGGCTAGCATTCCGCACTTTTCTAAGTGACCCCATCAGCTATTTGAAAAACAAGGAAGGAGTTATGGGCAAGAGTCTTGAGTGAGAAGCAAGGATTTCTAGAACTTTTGGTGTCTGCGTTATTTAGACTCTCTGGAGTAACGCTGATGTGCCTGGCTGCTTTCACTTGGCAGGGATTCCAGCTAATTTGCCTTCAGCCTGTCCATCTGGTGTTTTGCTCAACTAGGGTACGGAGACAAGTGCCTTTCCTTGAATTTAATTAGATGGATACTTTAGCAAAATCCTTGAGTAGAGGATCTTCTTCCAGATCGATTCTTCCTAGCTTCTTCCAGATTGAATTCTTCCAGATTCAGTTTTTCTCAATCACCATTATCTCCTCCAAACCTCTCTCCCATTTGGATTCCTTGGGATATAAAGTGGGAGAAGGAAAAGGAAGAAACCTCGGACTCAGGTTCTCCTCTCAACTTGAATGTGGAAAATAGCCCGGGAAAATATCTTTGCTCCCAAATCAAACAACAGGTAAGTCTTTTATAAGAATTTTACTCTTGGGAATTCCAAGTTTCTTTCAACCATTAACTTCTAGAGGAATGATGATCTAAGATTGTTCCTTTCAAAAACCAGAAATGAAGCACTGAAACACAAAGGGCTGAAATTAATGTAGCATAAATATAAAATTATAATCAATTCAATGTACTGAAACATTTTAGCTAACCTATGTCCCATAACTATTTGTTACTCTGTTGAGTTTTGGGATACAAAAGTGAAAAGAAAAAGACAGAGAGTCTCTGTCCTCAAGGAGCTTGCATTCTCCAAACTGGAAATTTCCTTTCTTGAAAAAATGGAGAAAAAGGGATCGCTAATGTAAATGGAAATATGAAAACGTCACTGTGCTTGGCTGAAAAATAGATCCAGAAAGCTTGACCAGATATATAGCTTTCTGCACTGAGCCTGGCACAGTGTCTGTCTCTTAATCAGTTATTATTAGCACCTCCTGATCACACCCAAGTAATGATGCTGCTGGGCATAGAGTATGACAGCATCTATAGATCAAACTGAGCTTTTGTAATTAGAAGTTCCACAGATAATTACAGATTCTATTTTTCCAGGCTGAAAGGCAGACTCAATTAGAGACTTAGATCCAGTTAGCCCAGAGACAAAAAGTCAATTCAAAATACTCAGCCTTGTGTGAAGGAAAAACTCCAGATTTAGACTTGCAAGGAGACAGATTTATTTCCTTCATTCTCATTTTGATGAGAAAGAACCTATTAATAAAGGAAAACTCATGAACGGGTTGCCAATTAGGGAGCGTTCTGGGAAGTAAGATATAAAGGCTATGATAATATACCTGCCAGCCATCCACACAAACCCTGGGTAACTGGTTTGAAAATCTCTTCTCGCTGCAACTGAATGTAACAGTTTGTTTTTTTTTTTAAGTTTTTAAGAGCTTAAGTTTCAGAATCATAGAGCTCTTGATTCAAATCTTAGTTCCATCATTTATTAGCTGGACAAATTTGGGATTATTACTTACATTTTCTGAATTATTTTCTCCCCATCTGTAAAAGTTGGACAATATTAGTACTTTCCTTAAATGGTTAGTGTAAGGATGAAAATTGTACAAAATGGAGTTAGTGTATTTAAAGATTGTTAGTATGGGGTCTGACATATAGCAAATTTCAGTAAATGTCAGCGATGATGATTATGATCATGATGATGATGATGCGGTTTATCACGGATTTCAAATTTAATGAGGCTGATACTATTCTCCAAGACACATTGCTAGGACCACATGTTCTGCTTTGTTCATGTTTATTTGTCTTTAGAATATGGGACCAAGTTAAATGTTTATATTTACCAAAGTGTTACTTTTGATTGTACTAACATTGTTTCTAGATGTTTGTCTTGTATGCTAAAGATAACCAATGCATCCTGACTTATGAGTATTCTAAAAACACAACTATTTTCAAAAAGGGCTCTTGACCAATTATCTTTCTAAAAATGTTTTGGTTTGATAAATTGTTTGATTTCATCCATTTCATCTAGAAAGCTGACCAATATGTTATGTTTTTAATACCAACTTAATTTCAAACAACTGTGTGGGCAAAACATGGCAGCTACACCAAAGTGTGGTTTTAATCTTTATTCTAGGGTTAGAATAATTTTTTTGATAAAGTTGAAATCATATATCTTAAAATATGTAAAATATATTTTAAAAGGTGCTTAAAAGCCATGGTGTATATAGGGTGTGTTAATTTCTTCATTCATATGCTATTATTTTGAGTTCTAAATTGCTAACAGAATAATACTCTTTTGTGGAATGGTCATTGGTATGGTTTATGTATTTTAAGTTATGCTTTGTGGCGTTGACTAATGTAGCATTGTCTTTTGTGGAATGTGATATATTTGTTTAGATGCAGGAAATTTCTCGTTTGTTCAGAACAGTGATCCTTTTTTAAAAGATGACATCAATTTCTCCTTTGATACTTAACCCTAAATTCCATAAAACTGATGATTTTTAAAAATCAGAAGTTTCAGGTCTGACTCCCAGCTTGATCTTTCTTCTGCCTGTGTTCATGTAACAGGGTGTTATTCATAAGTAGACTGGTCATTGTTTCAATACAGTGACACACTAACAAATGTCTGAAAAGAATGATTCTTGAGATTTTATTTCGATGAATTTCATTCATTCAAGAGTCTACTATTCTGTGGCAATCTCCTTAATATTTGCAAAATGTTTACAATATCTAGTTTGAGAAAGATACTTGGTAATTATGGTTGATAGTATTTTCTTTCATTCTTTTATGAAAATTAACCATGGCCTTTTCTGCTCATTTTTCTCTATCTTGTTGTTAAAACATAAATTATACCTTTAACAAACTTAAGTCAGGAGTTACCCATTGATGGACTTGATGATGGAGGAAGATGAACTATAGCAATTAATTGGGGTAAACCTTGAGAGCAGTGGTTTTCTGATAGTATGGTTGGAAGAAAACAAGGTTAGTAATTATAGTCCTATCTTTGGCATGTATTAACTGGTGAAATGGTTTAATTTTCTTATCCACTGCACTGTACCCTTAGAAAAAGTTAGGACACTGTCTGTTTTGCTCACTGATGTCTGGAGCTCCTAAGAGAGTGCTTTATATAATACATATTGATCAATAAATAGTAAATGTGTTTAATTTTTTAAAAAATCAATCTGGTTAATAATTACTTCCCTGTCTATACTCACAAAAATTTTATGAGATTCAAATTACTCAATATAGGGAAAAATTTAAAGTCCCATAAAATTTTAAGACATTATCTTTAAACCCTTAGATATGTGTTTTGTGTTTTGTTTATTTTATAAAGAAGTTGAAAAAGCTTCCTTTTGTCATCAGAAGGAAAGATTACTTGAAGGACCTCAACACGGTCTACTTTTAATAGGACCATTTATTTTAGTGACCTTGGATCATGAACATTAGCAGAAGCATGCTCATATTTAGTTCTATTCAATTCACGTGGCTTCCTTTCCAGAGATGATGAGAGCTGAATAACTATGAAATTATAATCTTGATAATAATTCCCCTTGTTCTTCTTGGCAGGCACAATCAGTTTCTGATATTCAGGTTGTACTGCTGGCAACATTTTTCAATTAACATTTAATACTCCCCCACAAAAAGCTCAACCTCTCACTGGCACTGAACCCAGTGTTTCAGTGAAAAAATGCTCTGAAACAAAGAAGACATTCCCTTTCATTGATCTCCTTGTTCCCACAGCTTCTGTACTTGGAAGAGTCTGAGTTCTCAGGGGCACTGTAAACCTCAAGGATGTTATTCTCTTCTACATCCTGTGCTTGCTTTATTTATCAAGTTTACTGCCCTGATTTAGGAAGTTGACAACCATTGCATCGCAAGTCCTGGAAAAATCCATTACGAAGGTGTTAGAAATAGACACATGGACTCACTGAATTGTCATTAATGCACCCCTTCATGAAGACCTCTGTCTTTTCACCAATTTTCCTGTAATTAGAGGGTCAGACTCAACAGGGGTCAGGATAGCTCTTCATGGGAATGAAATTACAAATGCCTGATTCCCAAAGCCAGTGTTCAGAGCGTACCTTTGTTACAAGTTATTTCTTCTGATTCAAACGAACAATGCTGCTGGGTAAAAAGGAGTTTCGTCACATGCAGTCAGTATTCAGACTTAGATTCCACTTTAGACTGTTTGACTGCAACACCAATCTAAATGTGAAAGATTTAAGTAACAAAAATAGCTATTTTTGCCAAACCATAATTGTTTTGCATTTTTTACCCACTGAGTTTATTAGACAGCATAAAAATATTTATCAATAGGGAAGTAAATAAGTTGCAGTTATCTGTCCTTAGAATTCTGTTCATATCATCACGGTCACCAACAAAATGGTTTTGAAATGACCCAGAGCAGTGGGAAGGGGTTGATGGGAATGAAGAGAAGAATAACAACAAACAGTGCCACCCATGCCATGCCTAACTTCACAAGCCTCTGCAGAAATTGTGACTCGAAAATGAAAAATTGTAATTGGAAATATTATAATGTATAATATATCTGACCTAGGGGAACGCAAAAGTACCGGGCGAGTGTTGATATGCTGCATGTGAATGTCGCTGAGTTCAGTGGGAGGAATGTAAGTTGGGAGTGAGTAAGAAAACTCTTTAGCTTTATGTAGCACTTTGCAGTTTACCACACATGTTCACATGTCTTATCTAATTTGGACCTAAAACCAGAGAGATTGAATTGTAACACTGAACATGTCTATTATTCCTGTATTAAGGGTTAACTAATGAGATTCAGGTAGGTCAGGTGACTTGTACAGTCATTAGTAAGGGGCAGAGATTCAAACACGTTTTCTCAGTTCAAGTTTAACTACTCTATTCATTCCACCATACCTACTCTGAAGAGAGCTGATTGGTCAAATTCAGAGAAATTTTCAAAACATCTTGAGCTTTTACTTTTCTGGAAGGTAATTTAAGTTGCTACTTGTTCTATAAACAGCTTCTTAAAGTTCAGAGAAGTAAAACATATAGACAGATCTTTAAATCTCTTTGACAAACAGGGCTCAGTTTTCTCAGCCATATGTTGGACCAGACCAGTGCTTCTCAATCTTGACTGCCCAGTAGAATCACCAGGGGAACTTTTACATCTACCTGTGCCCAGGAGCTCCCCCAGAGGTTCTGATTTAATTAGCCTTAGGTGGGCTTCCATTTTTTAAGCTTCCCGAGTGATGCTAGTGTGCAACCAGGAGTGAGACCCACTGGACTGGAAGATCTGGGAGGCCTCTCCTTCTACATGTCTAAGTGTGTTGCAAGGATTTATGTAATAGCTCTGATGTTCCATGAGTTCATTGGAAAGAAACTCAAATTTTATTATTCATTTTATCTTCTCTGGATTCCTTGCTAGAATTTAGAACCAATTTTTACTTAAGAGATTCTGGGAATGATAGAAGTTTTCAGTTGGACCATACATCACCCAGTGGAAACTCTCCTTCAACTTGGCTCTCTTTGCAAACTTTTGCCTGATGGCCATCTGACTAATCTAAAGAATTCCTGTACATGCAAGAGTTTTCTCTGAACACGACTGATCAGAAGAGCAATCATTTAGACATGGATGAATAGGTACTAAATTCAAGATGTAGAGTCAAGTAGGGAGGAGATTTCAGTGAGTCTTAAGGAAACCATTGAACAAAACCATGGACAAAAAGCGAGGGATTATAATCATCCTAAAATCATCTTAGCCTACCCTAGTGCTCCTTCTTACCCAGCTAAGCAGTCTGAGTTCTAAAGACTAAACTATAATATTTTTCAGAGCAAACTTTGAGAACTGCAGAAAACAAATTCTTTAAAAAATGAGCAATTATGTAAGTCAGAACAAAAGGAAAAAATATCAAAGCAATGAGCTCTTAAGTTTGAAATGGCATAAAGAGAGGTTGGGTGAAATGAAGCTGCCACTCACTATCTGGGTGCACACAGGGGGTGCAGGCAGAGGTGTCTTTGAGAACAGATTTTATATTTGCCAAAAAGTTAATATGAATTTGCAGATGACAGTTTCAATTTTTTCTGAAAGCTTCCAAATGATTGAAGATGAAAATACTGTGAGAAAGCCCTGAAAACTGCAGTGATTTAAGATAACCACAAAGCATATCCAAATGAGGAAAATTCTTCAGAAATGCTATTTTCTAAGCACTTACTCCTTAATCACTGGCTAAGGGTGGTAATGAACATACTGATTGTCTGGGCCAAATGAAGAGCTGAGGGTTAAAGATGGGGGCCTGGAGTGAAATGGAGACAATCATGTATGGTCATTATTATAACCCAAGTTCCATATCAGTTGCAGAAAAGTGATATCCTCTGTCATAACAATCTATGGCAACTGTTCTGGTTTGTGTTAACTTCATATTTGTATTGTCATTTTCTGATGTTGAAAAATACTTCAAGTTGGTATTAGGTTATTTTAACAAAATAATTTGTCTCCATCTATTAAACAACATGCAATCAAATTTTCCAAAGAAGGGATATGTTCTCATTCCATGACCACTACAAGAATATACATTTTATTTAGGATCCTGTGTACCAGAGTTTGGCATATGACAGCTTGTGGGCCAAATCCAGCCTACCGCTTCTGTCTATGGCTTGCCAGCTAAGAATGGTTTTACATTTTTAAATGGTTGGAAAAAAAGAACAAAAGAAAAATGATATTCTGAGACATTAAAATTATATGGAAATTCATATTTCAATGTCCATACAAAGTTTTACTGGAATGCAGTCATGTCTATGCATTTATGTGTTGTCTATGACTGCTTCTGGGCCACAGTGACAGACTTGAGTAGCTGTGATAGAGATCATTTGGTTGCTAAAACATAAAATATTTACTTTCTAGGCCTTTGCAGGAAAGACTGAGCAAGGTGACCACCTTTATCCAATGGATATGAGTTATGTGTGCATCTAAATGGAATAACATGAGATGAGATTCTTAGCTCAGAATCATTTAAATCTAAACTTTACATTGGCCAACAAAAGTATTTTGGTATCAAATAGATTTTTATGTTGCATATTGAATCCCTAGTTTATTTGTGTATTCTCACCATTAAATTGTAGGCAGAGAGCCCTTTTCAGTTTCTTATTAAAAACTAGAATAAGAATTTTGTGGCTTAAAAATTGCTCCACAGTTTGCTAAGCATAAGTATTAGGTAATTGTTGTAATTTTATAGCTAGAGTGTAGTTACAATTTATTAGCTAAAAGTTTTCTTTATTTTGGAGCTTTACTAAAAACAAAAGCATAAGGCTTCAGACAACCTAAAC
This sequence comes from Avahi laniger, assembly GCA_963575035.1. Lineage (NCBI taxonomy): Eukaryota > Metazoa > Chordata > Mammalia > Primates > Indriidae > Avahi > Avahi laniger. The sequence continues at coordinate 18,922 of CAUYSK010126461.1, read as the reverse complement.
CAAATCCTAAATGTGTAAGTATGATCCTGACATTCACATATGTATATTACATAGTCCCAATTTTATTTAAACTTCTATTTTTAGAAATATGAGAGAATCAATTTAGTTTTGAGAATTTTATTTCCATATACAAAATAAAATATGCTATGTATGTTAGTTTGTGTGATGTGCTTAGGCATCTGGTGTCTGATGAATGAATGATATGGGAATCCATTTCATTTTCGAACTATTCCATCTGATTATAATAGATGATAACAAAAACATAGAACTTGTCTTCATGTCATGAACTTGCTGCCATAGTTAATATGGGAAATAGCTTCCTGATTTTATTCTTTGGTTGTGTTTTTAAAATATTTCCCCAAAGGGCATTGTATACACATGAGAAAATATTCACATGTTATACATCTGATAAAGGACTGATAACTAGAATCTATATAGAACTCAGGAAAATCACCAAGAAAAGATCAAACAACCCTATCAAAAAGTGGGCAAAAGACATAAACAGAAACTTTTCAAAAGAAGACAGATTAATGGCTAACAAACATATGAAAAAATGTTCAACATCTCTAATTATCAGGGAAATGCAAATCAAAACCACAATGAGATATCATTTATTCCCAGTAAGAATGGCCTTTATCAAAAAGTCCCAAAACAATAAATGTTGGCATGAATGCAGAGAGATAGGAACACTCATGCACTGTTGGTGTTACTGCAAACTTGTACAACCTCTGTGGAAAGCAATATGGAGATACCTCAAAGAGCTACAAGTAGAACTATCATTTGATCCAGCAATCGCTTTAGTGGGCATCTACCCAAAAGGACAAAAGACATTGTATAGAAAAGCCATCTGCACTCAAATGTTTATAGCAGCACAATTCACAATTACAAAGATGTGGAAACAACCTAAGTGCCCATCAATACATTGGTGGATTAATAAAATGTGGTATATGTATACCATGGAGTTCTACTCAGCCACAAAAAACAGTGGTGATCTAGCACCTCTTGTATCATCCTGGATGGATCTGGAGCCCATTCTACTAAGTGAAGTATCCCAAGAATGGAAAAACAAGTACCACATGTACTCAGCATCACTTTGGTATTAACCGATCAACACTTAAGTGCACATATAGTAGTAACACTCCTCGGGTGTTGGGTAGATGGGAGGGGAAGGAGCGATGGGTATATATACACCTAATGGGTGCAGTGTACACTGTCTGGGGGATGGACAGGCTTGGAGCTCTGACTTGGATGGAGCAAGGGCAATATACGTAACCTAAACATTTGTACTCCTGTAATATGCTGGAAAAAAAACAAAACAAACAAACAAAAAAACATTTGATTCTCATTATTTGAGGATTCTGTATTTGAGAATTGACTTACTCAGTAAAATTTATTTAACCCCACCGTAATACTTGTGGGCGTTTGCAGTCATTTGAGGGCTTGTGTGGACATGTGAAGAGCAGTGGAAAATTTGAGTTGCACTGTGTGCAAGTTCCTAGGTGAAGCCAAACAAGGCAATGCTCTGCCATCTTGTTTTAGCATGTACTGTGAATAAGTGTCCTTTCTACAGTCTGTTTATGGCCTCATTTCTCACATTTCTGTATTTCTTGCTTGTGATTTTACTATTTAAAATGGCCTTATGCATAGTGTTGAAGCACTGTCCAGTGCCCCTAAGCTGAGAATGTGGTGATGTGCCCAACGGAGAAAGTACTTGAGTTAGAGAAGCTTTCTGTTAACTGAGTTCAATGTTAATGCATCAGCTATATATTAAATAAGGTATCTTTAAACAGAAACGCATATAAATCAAGGTTATGTATTGATTTCTTGATGATGAAAATGTTGCAACCGAGGGCTCATAGGAACCTAGTCCCGTATTTCCCCTAGAAGCAAAGCTTCAGTACTCACTAATTCAGTAGTCATAGCAATTTTATAAACCATAACTGCCATGAATAATGAAAATCAACTGTATTAACTTTTATTTATTTTACTACTCAAAATTCTGTCTTCTGTATTTCTAAGAATAACAATCTATTCCCTCTCCATACATATGTAGACATGTATGTGTGTATGTATTTGAATTTACGATTTGCTAATACCAATCTACGTTACAGATCACTTTTCATGATTCAAGTGATAAAAGCCAAATAGGCATGAATAAAGCAATAAACTGAGGCAATTATCTGAATTAGATTTTATACCTGAATAATTGGAGGTAAATTTGAATTGCTAAAAACTTTGAATTACATAGTAGTTTAAAGATATATAGTTGTGTTGGTCAACTTTGAATACTGAATTTCTTACCTCAACACAAAAAGATAGAGTTCAAGTCTGCAAGGATTATCAAGTGATGTTTTGTAAACCGTGAGAAATGTATAGATTTTTCACAATGGTGACACATATTTTGAGTTCACTGCAGGGAAATTCATCATAGGAGTAATTTGTGGGGGATTTAAAGAAGAATAGATTTAAGTTGAGACTTGTACAAGAGATAAATAACAGCATATTGGGAGAGAGTGAGTGAATCAGGTGGGCTTGATTTATTTAAAATGTAATTTAAATTACAATAATACTTTTTAATAAATACAAATGGTTACTAATGAATCACTTTAGGATAGTGATCCCCAACCTTTTTGGCACCAGGGACTGATTTCAGGGAAGACAATTTTTCCATGGACTGGGGTAGAGGGATGGTTTTGGGATGATTCAAGTGCATTGCATTTATTGTGCAGTCAAACCTCTCTGCTAATGATGATCTGTATTTGCAGCTGCTCCCCAGCTCTAGCATCACCGCCTCAGCTCCACCTCAGATCATCAGGCATTAGATTCTCATAAGGAGTGTGTAACCTAGATCCCCCGCAGGTGCAGTTCACAGTAAGGTTCGGGCTCCTGTGAGCATCTAATGTGGCTGGCTGCTGATCTGACAGGAGGTGGAGCTTATGCGGTGATGCAAGCGATGAGGAGCGACTGTAAATAGAGATGAAGCTTTGCTGGCTGTCCACCCCATCCCCCCAAGTCCTGCTGTATGAGCTGGTTCCTAACTGGACACAGCCACAGACCAGTACTGATCTGCAGCCCAGGGATTTGGGACCACGGCTTTAGGACACCTACTGCTATAGACTGAACATATTCTCCCCAAATTCATATATTGAAACCTAGTCTCCATGTGACAGTATTAACCAGGAAGTGGGCTCTCACCAGACGTGGAATCTGCTGGTGCCTTGATCATGGACTTCCCAGCCTCCAGAATTGTGAAAAATAAATTTCTGTTGTTGTAAGCCACCCAGGCTACGGCATTCTGTTATAGTAGCCTGCATGTCTACTTATATACAATAGATAAGTGAACGTGTGGTTGAATTAAAACAAAAAACCTGTACTTGACAATATTCTTGACTGGATAGAAACTTATATTCAGGACACAGTGATTTCTCTCTCATTAGAACCCATGACAGATCCCACCATGTGCGAGATTCCTGTTCACCGGTTTAAAGAGGTTCATTTGATTTGATTTGGTGGAACCACTATCTCTCCGCATCTTTAGAATACAACATCCAGAATATAACTAATATTTGAAGACAAATATTAAAGCAATCTCCTCTGAATTAAATAGGGAATGAAACAGAGAGAGAGAGTTATGCCCCTCCCCACCTTTTCCAATCATGCTTTCAGTGTATATATGGAATCCTAACCCCTAAGGGGGCCTCCTTACTGAGGAGCCCTTGGCAAGACCCTCCCTGCTGAGACCTCCTTATCAGGGGTCCTTGAAGACACTTTTCTCCACTCTGACTCAGAGCTTTCCCCCTCCTTGTTTTTCCTCATCCCTCCCCCAGGCCTGCAGGCCCATAAAAATAAAACAGCAGGACCTTTTGTTTGGGGTGCCCTGTGCAGTAAGAAGATGACCGCTTTTCCACCTCATTCCTGCAACTGTGCTCAAACGTGTGATGCTCACAGACCCGTTGACATAGGTTTTTCTCAACAATTAAAAATTCTTAAGAAAAATTCTAGTTTTTCTAATTCTAATTTTACATTTGGTGGCTTCGGTGGGGAAAAAATGGAACACTGGGGGACCTTTTCCTGATTAACTTCTTGCTTATACTGTGGAAGTATGTGAATAAAGTCTTGACTGCTACTTTCACTTTCACTTATAGTCTTGAACAGGACATCTGGCAGTTCAACGCTGCTCTCTCTCCCTCCTCCTCCCGGTTTCTGACAGCACCCATTTGAGCTTATGTAGAATCCAAAGGGCCGTGATGGAATTGGAACCAAGATTAGTTTTGTAGATGATTACTGTTTTCCTCCAGATAGTATAGTTGAAAAAACATGTGCTTAACAGTCATCAAAGTTGCCATAGGATATCTTAGTACTAGAGGGACCTTAAACTTTTTAGTCTAATTCTCACATTTCATAGATAAGGGGAGTGAGGCACAGAATGCGTTCAAGTTGAGCCACAATTGACACGTGGGGTCCTGAGCCAAGGCAAAGTTTTCCTTCCATGCTATTCTTCCTTTCCGAATTTATATCTTGGTTCAAGGACCTTCAGCCTGATGAATTGGTGGGGAAGAAGATAAGGTTGCCTAAAGCAAGACAGGATGGATAAGGAAAGGAGGTGCTTGGCAAGCTCACCATATGATGCTTCTTGCATATCATGTTTCTTGTACCTGATGTTTTAGTTGACTTTTGAGGATCCTGAAATTTTCTTGAGCTTAGTTATCACAAGATACTCTTAAAGTTATTATACAATTTGAAATAAATGGGAAGGTAGTTTTTTTTTTTTTTGCAGCTTCAGATAATTTGTCAGAAGGCCCAGAGGATTTTAATTTGTTTACATATCACAGATAACCATAATGCTTCCATCACCCTGTGCTCAAGAAGAAGTGAACTGAACACTGTACATGACTGTTGCCCACTCCCTCCCCACTCAGCAAAACTTACTGAAGCCTTTCTTGAATTCTGAAACAGAAATACAAATGGGAGGGAAAGCTTAGCTTATGAGCTCTCTTGGTAGTTCCAAGTGTGGCTATCTATTAGAATTTTTCTTAAGAATTTTTAATTGTTGAGAAAAACCTATATCAATGGGTCTGTGAGAGCTCTATTTTCTCAGCAGATTTTACTGTGCTAACATACAGTAACCGATTACAAACTAACAGGAATGATGTTTAGCAGAGTGTGAGATAAGGACTTGTGTGCAGGTGAATCATTTTGAAAAGTGGTTGCAGGGGATAGATGTGGGGAGCTAGAAGAGTGAAACAGGAAAGAAGAAAACCCAAAACAAGACATATTTTTGAACTGGCCACAATGTGGGTGGGACCTTTGGATGTGCCTCATAGTTGGTGCCTCAGAATCTTGTGCCTGAGGAGAGAGGGGAGCAAGGGAACCATTTGTCCCCAGGCTTTCATATCCCTGGTCAAGGGCTGCTCCCGGTCAAGGTGTTAATTCCCTTGGACTTCAGGTCCAGTAGGGCTGATGTGAGTGCCGGGCTGATGTCTCTGGAAGGCAGTGACTCCAGTAAAGAAGCCCCAGGGCAGAAGGTAAGTGATGTAGATGCAGCTAAGGTGAAGTATTACCAAGTTTTATCCGGGTGATACTGACGGCCATAGCAGAGGCTGAGGTAGACGGTTAAGTGAAGGAAGTGAGGTGGGCTATGCAACGGTCTGAAACAATATGAAAGCCATTGTTTTCAAATGATGCCTGAGGAAGCCCCAGACAGTCCAGGCAGGTGCCTTGGGGACAGCGATGGAAGGCGGGTTAGGTGTGCAAGCCGAGCAGTGCTGTTGGGCCACAACACATGATTAAGCCTGGACAGCTCTTCTTTGATCTGTTTTATATCTTGGCTTCCAACTTCTTGAAATAAGTGTCTACATCTAAAAACGAGTTTGAAGATTGTTATCACAAATTCTTATTTCAGTTAAATTGACATTAAACATTGTGAGGACTGAAGACTTGAATTCTCATATTTTAAAATTTCACACAACATTTAGTTTTGGTATTTATCACTAGTATATTTTAAAGTGTCATGTTGTTTTATGTTATTTATCAAAATGAGCTTCTTTTTTTTCCCTACTGACTTTAAAGATTCTATTTTGGAATCCTAGAAGAAATCTTTTCAACTTTTATGCATAAGGAAGTGGTCCTAAAAGCCGCTGAAAATCTTAAATATTGTCAGTACTTATCATTTGAATACATTTTGACATAGTCAGAGACCAATTATTTTTATTTCCTTCTTAGAAGTAGAGAGATTATGCCTTGTTTAAATTCATTCACAGATTTATTTGTTGCAGCAATAGCCAAAATAATTTTTCCGAATATTATATTTAAGTATTAATGAAAATATTAGATAGCTTGGGAAAACACTTGCAAAGAAATCTTTACAAATAATTTTTAGTACATATTTTTCTTACTGAGATCAGTTAAAAGTAGTACTCAGGAGAGTTAATGGCCAGAATGTCTGTTAGTTTGTTTTCATGTTTGTTTTGTTTGACATCTAGTTTCTATCAATGACCTGCTAGAACTAGAGCAACTTGGGGTAAATAGTGAAATTATGTGTATAAACTTAAATGTGTAATATGATATCAATGATAAAAAGTTATAAGAACATGTAAAAAACTGTATTTTTTGTGGAAACACACATATGTAGTAAAAGTTTAAAAATATGCATATGAATAATCACCACCAAATTCACTGTAGTGGCAATCTCAGGGGAGAGAGGGTGAGGGGAGCAGAGAGGAGATTTCAGCTGTTTCAGATGTCTGTCTAACTATTCATCTGTCTTTCCTCCATATATATGAAAGTATATGTATACATTATTAAAATTATATATTTTCAAAAAGCATTCTTATATGTGTTTATGCTGGAAATACTTTATAAAATATAAGATAGTTCATTCTTTCCAGGAAGAAAAGAGAGAAAAACATAGGAAACTCAATAATTGATAACTCCATGCAAATGATAAAGACACAGCTTATAACCAAGGAAAGTAAAAGCAATTTAGTGTGTTCAGGAGACATAGAGGAAGTTCCCTACAGAATTAGCACCTATATGGGAAATAGCAGTTAGAGTTCAAATTGTAATAGATACCAGAAGCTCTCCATTATGAAGTGAAGGGCATACAATTAAGCTGGTATTTTTGATGTAAACCAATATGTTAAGGAAAAAATTTTATTTTGGAGTTTTTTTTCCCCTTTAAATTCATCCTCTATTTAGGATATTCTGTGGATTTAAAAAAAAGAAAGTGAACTTTATTAATATTTAAGTTTTCTAAATAAATTATCCTTTTATGAAAATTACTAGTGACCATATTTAGTGACATATGCATTCAAATTAATTCAAATATATATATCTATGCATACATATACTCATATACACACGTGTGTATACACACACATGCATATATCCTTAAATTAGATAAAACATTATTATTCCTTAATTTCTCGCTACTTAAGTATGAAGTTTAAAAATTTATATTAATACTTTTGTTCCAATCAAGTATGACTGATCTCTTTATAACTTAAAACTGAATCAAATAGTTATTATATAGAACAAGTACAAGCTCATAGGATATTTTTTTAAATTAGAAATACATTTTAGGAAAAAGAAATCACAATAACATCTTGCATTTATTTAAATGCTCTTCTCTGATAACTATTCGTACTGAGAATTTATCTAACCAAATTAAGAAATAATCTTAAAAACAAAAGCATGATTTCTTGGGACTATTCATTGGAACTTTTCTGGAAGGAGGGATTACAGAGCCTGCAGAGATCTCAGAGTTTCTAGCCCTCCATTTTTCCACAGTGTCTGTACATACCATGTTCATAGCTACATGGACAAATCATTTTGGAAAAAAAGTCACAAAAGAAACACATCTGGGACTATATTAGATTTTGCAGTGTGGCTAATCCTATGGTCAAATATTTTTGATCAGTGAAACATCTCTGGTGGCTATAACTTTGTGTTTTATTTTGATTTTTTAAAAAAGATTCTTGATAATAATGTACTATATACCATTTTGAACAACTGCTACTTTAAAAAATATTTTAATCATCATATTTTCAAAAATCTTCATGGTAATTTTTATAATATTATTATTCTGCATTTTTTTAAAACCAAAAAGCTTTCAGGTGATGATTTCTGACATTTCTATCATTTAACACATGGATTTTAAATCTTTAGATGATATAACAGCATCACTTTTTCTCCCTTATATTTCTTAGAGCAGCACTAAGAGTCCCACTTAAGTTATACTATTAATAATGTTGATGAAGGAATGGCGATGATGGTGTTAGAAGACACAGAATAGAAAAGAATTTATCATGGCATCTGTATTTGTAGTTATTTTTCTTGTTGTTGTTGCCATAGTCATCTGAGCCTCATGATTCACTCAGTGTACCAAAACATTCCAATAAGTTTTACCTTAATCTGCTCAGAAAACTGTAACTGTATGATATTCAGTAGTATTTGTTGAATTTTAAATATTGGAAGGAAGTAGGCATTTCTCCTCAATACTTTAGCAGATGTAGCATTATATCCACCCTTTTATCAGGGCCAATAATATCCTCGAACTGATCATTTTGTAGTTAAAACACCATAGCCTGGAGACAGTCAATTATGTATTCTCAACTGATAGACACACTTTCTTCAATTCCCAGATGCTTTCCCTGTCATTTCATCTGTTATTTCAACTGTCTATTTTTCTGTTTCACAACCACATTCCAAGATGGTTATCTGACCTTGGAATTAAACACTCAACCTCAGCTACAGGTGGGTGTTTGAGGTGACCTTTCAAATAGTACTGCATTTTGTCAGAATTTTCAGTGCAGAGAATAAAGCATAATATCATGTTCTCAGTGAGATACAATGTTACCGTCTTTCTCCAGGTCAAGAACAGGTCAAAGGTAATGCTTTTAAAATGAACTCACCCAACCAGATACCCCTTAAACACTGGAATAAGACCAATCTGCTTATTTCACAACCTCTTGCTTCTTTAGTGGTTCTCTCTTTATATAAAAGCATAAACTAAAGGGGAAAAATATGAGGAAGGAAAATACCAAGGAAAAGCAATAAAGGGAATAAAAGATTATGTTTCAGGTGGCAGGATTTCTAGATGCTTGGGTAATTTCTGTTTCGTGCTTTTTTCCCTCTAGGATTCCATACATAAATTGGGGGGTAATTTGTTATTCCCACATCATCACTGCTAAGTAACCCCCCTCTGACAGCCCAATAGTGGAATTAACTCAAATCATGATTTACTGCCCTAATAAACAGAAAATTCTGTTAGCTAAGAGAGATTCAGTGATACTGAACTAATGAACTATCTGCTCTTAGAGAAATCGTTAATATTTTCCATACCTCAGTTTACTCATGTGGCATAGATAATTTCTAGAGTCCCTTCTAGCTCTACCAGCTTATGATATTTTTTTAGAAAAAATGAGAAAAATATTTTCTCTTTCAAAGGCAGGCCTTTAATTACACTTTTTATATTGTCATATCTGCAGAATAAGATGTGGTTTTTATCTTTAATATGAATCTTTTTATTGAACTGCATAAAATAAATGTTTTAAAAAATAAATTCTTCCATTCATTCTCTTCCTGCATTTTTCCCTCTGTTGTTAGCCTTTTTCTCAATAGATGGTGCTCTTTTCTCAGAGACACTATTTATTCCTCACCAAAAGATCAGGGAAATTAGTTTTACTCTTTAACAATCATTAATTAAAGAAATCAGACATACAAGTAGAAAGAATCAATTCCAAGCAATTTGCAGCACCTTGGTAATAAAATCATAATGGGAAGAGTGATTGTGTAATGTTTCAAGAGCTCCACTGGAACCTGCAATACTTGCTGAATAAATGAAGCAAATACTGTAACTAAATATGAAAATGCCATGTTTTCTACATACACATAACCCCCGATGGGAAGAAAAACTCAAATTAGAAGCCATTTTAAAGTGTTCAAGTATTTATCTTGTTTAACAAAATTGAATATATGGTATTCCACATTCACATATAGCATTTGAACATACACCAACATACACCAACCCAATCAATATCAATCTCAATTAATATTGAAAGCTTGCACACTCATTGCCAAATAAGCCTGGAACATCTGGGTAAACAGTGGACTACAAACTCTTTTGAAATATTTTCACTTGATAAAGACACTTTCTTTTTGTTTAGAGCACCTTTTACAACTTCCTGTATCATAGTTTCTAATGCAGGATTATGAGGTTTTTGGTCACTCCTAGTGGGTTCCGACTTTTGGAGGCATTCAAAAACAGTTATGTCCTGCATCTCCTGAATCTTTCTACCTCTTCCAGATGCAATTTGTGACTTAGAAGATCGGCAGCTATCAAACTGCAAATTGGTCTAGGCAACACAACGATCCGTTTGTTACAGCAAAGTGACATTACCATGGAGACATGCCAGGAAAACTTCCTCTGCCTAGTGCGGCCTCAGGATGGAAGGAAGAGTTGCAGCAAAGGCTACTCTAGCAAGGAAAGAAAAGGGGTGGGGCTGTGGTACAGAGAAGTACCCCTAAACCGGTAAGAGTAGGAAAGTTGCCAAGGCTCATGTCTTAAAACAACTAACAAGACTCGGCCCCCCATTAGGGAAAACTAATTCCTCTCCCATTATTCACAACTAATGTTCCCATAGCTTCTGCAGAGGGACGGACTGTGGGACTTTGCCAACAGCCCTCTTGGCTCAGTGTAAGGGAGAGCTCTGAGACAGAGCTTATAGTTTTTCTTTCCTTCTTTTTTATTTTTTTCTCTTTATGACCTTTACCAAAGCAACGTCTCTGTTCCAGAAAATTTGGATTCTTTTCCAATGGAGGAAAAGATGGAAAAGTAGATTTTTGCACGCGAGCAGCAGTCACCCTGTCCCGGTTGCTGCCAGGGTCTCCCCCGGTTTACCTGCCCTCTCTCATCCTCCCGCCAAGCACAGCCTTGGGGCTTAGGCGTCTCTTTGAATCCCCTTTAGCCGCTGAACTCTCCGCTCGGAGCCCTGGCGCTTTCTTACCTGATGATCACATACATGACCAGGAAGTTTCCAAAGAGCCCCACCACGCACACGACGGAGTAGAGGGACATGATGGTGATGGCCGTGATCATGGAAGGACTGCCGGTCGGAGGACACAGGCTGTCGCTCCCGCCCAGCTCGGTGCGGTTCGGGCCGCACGGGTCGGACAGGTTGCTCTCCCGGTGGGACGCGTTGACCCAGGAACCGGGGCTAGGTGCTGGGGAACAACTTGAGGGCGCGAAGGGGTCAGTGCAATTGCTGGCGTTCATGCGGACGGCGCTGCTGTCCATGGTGCTGACGGCCGGCTGGTGACCACGACGTGAGGCAACAGGGAGCACCGGGGCTTTTCGGGTTCCACGCGCCTCAGCCGCTGCCTCTCGCCACCGCCACAGCGCCTGCTTTTCTTGCAGAGACCAACCCTGGCAGAGCCAGAGAGAAGCGTCAGGCAGAGGGACAGAGCCGAGCGTCTGACATTATCCTCTGCTCGTCGCCCCCTTGCACCTCGGGAGCACACAGAGGCGCATCCCCAGCCCGCACCGCTGCGGGATCCAAAGCCGGGAGGGAGGGAGGGAGGAGAGAGAAGGGGTGGATTTTGCGCAAAGCGATCCGCGGAGTCGGTCTCCTCACTGGGCACTCTTCTGTGCCGACACATCTAAGGAGGGGCACTCTTCTGTGCGAGCACATCTGAGGAAGGAAGTTGGAAAGAAGGGGTGGGGAGAGAGTCAGAGTTTTTGGCAGCAGTAAAAAACAGGAAAGGGGGCTGACATCATTCCATTTTTCCAGCGCCCTTCACTCTACAATCTGCCAGGAAAGGCATTGGCTTGGTGGAACCCTGCACCCCTAACTCCTACTGCCTACTGCAATTATTTGGGGGTAGGGCCTACACAATCCTCTTTTGTAGTTCTTCCTCCCTCAGTTGCTCACATCTGAGAAAAGATAATTATGTCTTTCAAATTTCCAAACCTATAAACCTGTCTGAAGCAAGAGTGATCCTTTTTTTTTTTTCTGAAAATGAAGTGAGAAACAAATAAACTTTTGTGGCGAAAACCTGTTCCCCATTTTCCCCAATCTCTTGTAGAGTAGAAGCTCTGTTTGCATCTGATTTTGTCCTAGTGGGGAAGAGGCACAAAACCAGTTACAGAAGGAGACTGTGGCATTCAGTAACGTCAACTGAAGATAATGTTGATCCCGCCACGTCTTAAATCTCATATATCCGTTGGAAATTTTTATACTTTTTATCTCCAGACTTCCTAGATAGACACATGCTTCTGAGGAGAAGACTGTTAAAACCAAATAGAATTTGCATTATTTCAGTTTGTTTTCAAGTGGAAAAATTCCAGGAGGAGCCATATAGATGTGTGGAATTGGCGTGGCCCACAATGAGGTCCTTGAGGAACACTGGTACATTTTTAAATTTTATACCTCACATCTAAGTCCACAAGTGCTTCTGTTTTAGAAATAAATTTGTAAATACAACAGGAATAAGATATCTTTTTGTGAAGTTAACACTAATTCTGAAGTAATTCTCATTTCTTTTCCTGTATGTATTGTGCATGCATATATCTTAACCATAAACATTGAAAATACATATCCCCAGTTCGTTGCAGAATGTTGACTACATTTTTGGAGCAAAAAGGGGAAAGCTTAGAAGGAACATTTAATTCCAATATTATTTTTAGGCATTTGTCTTGAAAACAGATAACTCATAGGTAAATTGTATTAATCATAGGTTATTTTTCCAATGTTCAGTATTATTTTTATCCTTTTACATTAAAGGGTATAATTTCAGCAATAAAATGTAACAGAGATTTCCTAGAGTCTAACAAAAATACCTTAAAACATACTCTCCTACGAACTAATGAATCAATTCACTTACATGGAGCTGAAATCTATCTGCCACTCATTCAGTCCCTTGAGGACCCATAGAAACAGCTGTGCTTACTTCATGTGAAAGACAGATAGACAGTGTAATAAGTCCTGGCCTTGAAGTTAAAGTATTTTGTGAATCAGATTTGTAACTTTTTAGCTGTTTAAGTTTGGATATATTACTTTACCTTACTGAGTGACAGTTTCCTCATCAGTTAGAAAAAAGAGTGAGTAATACTGACCTCATATGTCTATTATCAAGATTAAATGAGATGTACGATGAGATAGTAGTTGCTTAATAAATGATAACTCATTACTATTATGCTTCATATATTTGAAATTAACTGAGCAGGCTCTTTTACAAGTTAGAAATTAGTATACTTCAGCCGTTGCTTATAAGACACAGTTTTGAGTTCTTTCAGTAGTCTTGCCTTTCATCTTATTCACGAGATAGTGTATCTCTCTGTACTTGCAGTCAGCTCTGGAGCTAAAAATAGTGGCCTAAGTTTGCCCTGACCAAAAACACTGGGCAAGAAGAAAAACTTCCTCTTTCTATCAGTACAATGAAGATCCCATTAAGTTTTTTTTCCCCATTAACTTTTTCATTTTTATTTTTTTGGTCACATTGCTGTTTCAACTCTCTTAGGTTTATTATTGACAAAATTCCCTAAACATGATTCAAGTCAATTCAACACATACTAAAGATCTACTTTGGCTCAAGAGCTGTAATAGGAGGTAGAGTTTGAAAAGATGCCTACAATTGTTTTGGATCATAGGAACTTTCATCTTATACCTGGGGAATCATGTTTTTCCTTTCCTATAAATTTATAATTTCTTTGGAGGGATCAGTTTACAACACTGTAGTTTTTTTCTTTTTTTTTTACTTTTAAATTACATCTTGTTGGATCCACTTTATGATTCCAAGCCACCAAGGTCTTTTGGAATGGTGGTTGTGTCATCTTTTGTATGTATGCTTCCTACTTTATGTACTTTATTTACTCCAGCTTTCTGTGCTCTACAATAAGATTCCTGATGGAAGGCCTGCTCACTGACATAGCACTTAATACATAGCAGACACTTTCTTTCTCTCTCTGCCTCTCTTTTTATATTAAATATATATGTGTATGCATGTATATAATATTTGAATTTAATTGAAAAATGATTAGCATATGTTTTCTAACATTATCTGAAATAATCTGGATGATTTTTAAATGACATAGATTCAAAACAAAACATCTTTATCAAAACTTTAATGAAGAAATTTTGTCTTTTTTAACTCAATATATTCTGTTAACCAGCCAGGATGTAAATGTATAGACATATGGACTAGCCATATGACTGTTCTTCTAGAATTACAGTTAAAAATCAACCCAATTCCTATTGTCCTTTTCTAGAAATGTTAGTTTTCCATTCCATTTTATAAAAAATATAATCACTCTGTAAAGTAGGAATTTGAACTTTATGCTTCAACTATATATTCTCAAGTGAGATTGACGTTTTCTATTGGTCTTTCTCATATTTCACTGAACATAATTATTATTCTTCTATCTTGAATGCAGGATTCTCTAAGAAATCACTACTTGTCCTCCCTTATATTGTATTAAATCTATGTCTTAGTATCTCCTATCTAATTAATATACAATTTTGGAAAATTTAGAACAAATTTAACTTTTCTTTTAAATATATTAAGGCAGCCTGGAGAAACCAAGAGAAAAGTTGTTACAGAGATAAGAAATTAATACCACTCAATGTATAGTATAAAAGGACCTCAAATTCCAGCTTCTGTTATTTCTTAATGCCCTATGGTATATTCTCCCTTTCCTCTATAATTACATATTTCCCACTAGAGTGGTCTCAAGTTAATTGAGAAATCTCATAGAAGGAGATGGCCTGTAAGAAAATGAGTCAACAATTTATTACAAACCTAATTATTTTCTACAATAGGGATTCTAAACATGTAAACTTTAATTTTCTTGAGACTTCATATATTATTTGCATAATCTGCCTTTTTGTTGATGTTTCTTGTTTAGCCCAGATTTTCTACTTGAAGCAATAATAATTTATTATCTATCAGTCTAGATTTAACATTGGTATCAAGCCCATATCATATAAATTTTTTACAAAAATATTTGTTTTAAAGCAATGCATTTAGTGATAGCATTGATGAATCCCAGAAAAGTGCTAAAAGTCACTTCTATTCCTTGAATTAGAAAATCTATTGGATTTAGTTATTTATATAATTGCCATCAACCTACACTTACTTTAATAGCTTAGTCCTGATTTCTTTTGAGAGTAGCTGTTAATGGAACACATGATCAACAACTATTAATGAGGAACACAGACATAAATACTATGCATGAAACAATTACAATGGTCTGAAGCTGAGAAAAAAAGGGAACGTCCGAGATTTCACTGGAAGAACATTTTAAATATTTGTTTATAGATATTTTCTATGTTATCTAACATTTAACTATGCCTAGCTAATGAGAATACAAATGCATTATACTATAATATTATCTTGATCACTGAATTGTTGCATAAACATCCAGTAAAATGGAATATTTGCCCTTTATTTACATGGTAAAATAAATAAATAGATAAATAAAAACAAAAAACTCTCACGTCAACCTCCACCAGATAAACCTAAGAGAGAGGCATCTGGGATTGAGTGGGCAAAATCCCTGGACTTTAAATCAAAAAGCAGCTCAAAATCTAGGCTCTAATATTTACTTTTTTGTGATTTAGTTAAAGTACTCATGCTTTCTAATACTTGATTTCTTCTTCTGTAAAATAAAAATACAAGAATCAACTCCGCAGGATTACATGTAAATGAAAGAATTTATCCTTTGCCTTTTGGCTTTTTATATCTTGTTGTATGTTGCCTGGAAATTAGCAAGGAGAATTATTGGAACTATTATACTATATTTAATAATACAGAATTGACCTTAAATGGCCTTATTCTTTTAAGAGCCTGAAAGTGGTGTCTGTGAGTCCATCTCAATCAACTCTTTCAGCAATTTATCCAAACAACTAGTTTAAGTGATTCATAGGTCTAAAATATCTTTCTTAAAATCTGGAAGCTCATTTCTGCATTGCTTTTCAATTTCCGGTTACAGAGGTTTGCCATTATCTTTCTATAGTCTCTCATTACTTTATATTTAGATAAACAGTTGTCAGATTTTGTAGTCTCAGGACTCTTTTACATAGTTAAAAATTACTGAGAATTCAAAGAGCTTCTGTTTATTTAGGTTGTCGTTATCACAATCTATCCCATTAGAAATTAAAACAGAGATTTTTAAAAACATTTCTTTATTAATTCATTTAAAATAGCAACAATAACCTATCACATGTAAATATAAATATTTTTCTAGAAGAAAAACCTTATATTTTCTCAAATACAAAAATATTTAGTGAGAAGACTGGCATCGTTTTACATTACGCAATTCCTTAAGATGTTTTATTTAGAAGAAGACAGTTGGATTCTCATATCTGCTTCTGCATTCAATCAGTTGCAATGTGTTGTTTTGTTGAAGTATATGAAGAAAATATATACATATGTATATAAGTGGTTGGAAAAGAGAAGGTTATTTTAGTAGCCTTTATAAATAATTGTGAATATTTTTCTTTGGTACTAAACCCAAACTTAACAAGTGCTAGTTTCTTGAAGGTTAATTGGAATGTGGAAATTGAAACTACATCAACAAATTTTTTGTACTCTGTTACATTTAAATCCATTTGAATCCATACATTTGATCTTCCACTTTGAATGAATGTACTGCTCATACATGATTTTATAATATTCATTGATAATTGGGAAATATTAGTTAACTTCATTATGTCACTTTTTAAATGCTGAAACATTTCATCGTATAATAACAAAAAATCACATTTGTTAATATCACCACTGGTCTTATAGGAAATTTCTTCCAATATTGGGATGCTGTCAGACTCACAGGGAAGAACAGAAGTTTTCCAATATTCAATTTTGCTTCAAAGTCTGAATTTTATCAATGTTAATAAATACTTACAGTTTTCCTTGAGGCGATGCCCTCACTTCCTCATTTTCAGGAAAATAATCTGCCAAATATAAAATTCTGAATAAACATAGTTTATCTTTTATTCATTATTTATATAAAAATGGTGTTCTATGGAAAAATTAATTAGTTCAGTTCTCAGATCAAGCAATCACACACATGCTGTTCCTTGGGACCAGCATCCTACTTTGGTTCATGACAGAAGTGCTTTATGTGTACTTCTCATCGCATCACACAGAATTTTAAAAAGATGTACTCAAGGGGCAAGATTTAATAAAATTAATAATTTTTACTGATACATCAATGAATTTAAAAGTGGAACTTCTGTTTTTCTTTTCCGTGAATGCGTATCTGTGAAGAATACAATCACTACTAGTACAAGTATGGTGTTCCTGTCTTAGTTCCTGCTAAGGTGCTAGCATTTTGACTCATCACTTCTTTTGTACCATTGATGCAATTTCAATACAGTTAAAAAGCCATTTAACTTTCTAGAATTATTACTAAAATAGTTTTGACCTCATGGATCCCTTGAAAAAGTCTTAGAGACCCAAGAAATCCATAGACCACACTTTCCGAAGCACAGATTCAGACCATTATAAAAATGTCCCAGCTTTCTTGTTTTTGTTTCCTCTCAATCCTTTGAACATTTACATTAGTGATATAAACTTTCCTACAATCTCTCCCTGAGCAAATCACTCTTTTGTACGGTACCCTTCAATGACTCTCCCCTTTCAAAGAAAAAACTGTATTAACCCACATTCTTATCTATATACTTGCTCTGTGCTTCCTTCCCTGAACTTCATGCTCCACCGTTCACAGAGAAAGCAGCACTTTTTTAGCACTTTAATTCTGCTTTTAAACCATTACACATCTGCCTTCGTACAAAAGACCCTCTTATTTTGGTGTTAATAGCATTCAGCTATTCCTTTTTCATTAAAAATTGACACATTATTCATGTTTTTATCTCTACCCGAGACCCTGCCTTCAATCTTCTGTTTGCTTTCTCACGGCTTTGCTTACTCCTCCTCCACACTTTAAAGTCTGGACTCCATTTCTAAGGACATGAGGGACTTTCATAATAATTCTAAACCTACTGGTGTTTTCCTCTTTTTTTTTTTTTTTTTGAGACAGAGTCTCGCTCTGTTACCCGAGCTGGAGTGCGGGTGTGTCACCCTAGCTCACAGCAAACTCCTGGGCTCAAGCGATCCTCCTGTCTCAGCCTCCTGAGTAGCTGGGACTACAGGTGTGTACCACTACATTGAGTTAATTTTTTCCATTTTTAATAGAGATGGGGTCTTGTTCTTGCTCAGGCTGATCTTGAACTCCTGACCTCAAGCAATCCTTGCACCTTGGCCTCCCAGAATGCTAGGATGGCAGGCATGAGCCACCACTCCTGGACTTATTCTTCATTTTATAGGATCTCTCTAATTGATATTCTTTATTCTTTCTCTCTTCCATAATTTTATTTCTTGATTGTTCTCCCAATCTGACAATTCCTTTTTTGTTTACCTTAAATCTGATTTCTTCCTTTGCTTGCATCTTAAAGATTGAAGGTTTTCAGCATTCTCTCTACTAATCTTCCCAACATGCTCTTCCAAGTAATCTCAACTCATTCTTGTCTTGATCTTAACCTATATGTTGATGGACACAATCTACATCTCTAGCTCTGATTTTTGTCTGAAGTTTCAGATTCTAATACACATGAGTTTTGTTGACATTTCCACTTGGATACATCACAGGCACTGGGAATACAATATGCCCAAAGTATTCTCACCTTCCTTCCCAAACAGAGTTCTCTTAATGGTATCACCATCCTCTGAGTTTCCCAAGGCAGAAACTTGGCAGCCTTCCTTGGTCCTTCAAGATAGGTGGCACCTTGTGGTGATTAAACTATCGTAAACGCCGGTGCCCCATTTTCTTGTGAAATCCTGTTTTAACCACAGGCAAATGGTATAACCATGGACAACTTACTTTTTTTTAAATTTCAGCATATTATGGGGGTACAAATATTTAGGT
>CAUYSK010126459.1:0-20293 GCA_963575035.1 Avahi laniger | reverse complement strand
CAATTAATTTCTTTCTATTTTTGGTAGAGGTGGGGTCTCACTCTTGCTCAGGCTGGTCTCGAACTCCTGAGCTCAGAATGATCCGCCCACCTCGGCCTCCCAGAGTGCTAGGATTACAGGCGTGAGCCACCGCGCCCGGCTGAAATTTTCTTTTTAAAAAATATTTAGCAACATATGTTTGCAAATGTGAAAAACAAACTTCGATGACGTTTCATTTGTAATTATCATTTTGCATTTTTCTATTCTGCTACCCCCAAGGCCCTGGAAGACAAGCTGTCTTCCTGCAAGTGAACTTGATTTATTATTTTCAGAGTAATTTGGGAGAATAACAGATGGATACTTGGGCCTACTCTCTACAGAGAACTCCTTGCCCACAGGAGAGGCTGAGTCCTGGTGGGCCCTGGGGACTGACCACGCTTTGGCAGGTGGAGGCCCCTTCTAGCTGTTGCTAGAGTTGACCGACAAGTGCCCTCCTTGGATCTGGAACTTACCTTGTTCCAAGACAGGTTCCCTACCCTCAAATCCTAGGATACACTGCTTTCGCTCTCTAAAAGTGTTGGTGGTACTTTTGTCCATGCGAGTGTCCTTGTTCCATTACTTACTTTACCTGAGGCATTCTCATCCTTGGTTCTGACTAGGACCTGTGAATTCATAATCCTTTATGGTTGAATGGAATTGCTGGAGCTCAGCAGATGGGATCACAGGGCTAAGGAGTTAATAGCTATCTGAATTCCTATGTAGTCCAGTTAACCTGTCCTATGATGAGAGCTGCTGCCTGACCCAGGCAGCCACCTCAGAGACACTAGTTTTCCTGCATCCCAGAGAGAGGATGCATGAGTAAGCAGCCATACATCCGCACCACCAGAAGAAACAGCAGATGGTCAGTGAGGGGCTCTGTGTTCCTCTACAAAGGACAGACGGCTGTTGTTATGGTCGGCATGTGCCACATCACTCACCAAACTCAGTATTCGCCAAGAGGGTGTTGGGCAAGGGATGCTGGGACTGGTCCTCCTGGATGGGGACATCACAAAATGCTTCTTGCCCCTTCTAATCTTTTGTGTTCCCTATTCTGTGTCTTTCTACCATTCAAATCTCTAGTATGTCCATAATATGACAGTGTGGTTAAATGGATGTCGTCATGAAATTCAGGGAAAGAAAAGCTTACTGTTTCCTAGCACTTGTTAGTTAAAATTTCACAATGGTACATGCTTTATGCTTTTCAGAGACGGGTTAGGAAATGTCTGACTCTAAAATGTATAGATAATATGGGACCTTTAGTGGACAGAGCGAACATGTGCTGAGCTCACTTTGTTGGGATGGGGGGCACTGTTATGGGCTTTTATAGTATAAATCACCAGTCAGATCTCTTCTGGATTCTCATAATGCTGAATTAAAGATCCTTTTTAACAGGCATAGCATTTGACCAAATATTAAACCAAAAGCAATTATTAAAACTAAAACAATTAATGATTTTAAAATATTAATTTCAGAAACATTTGTACAAATATACTCAAGAAGTTCAACTGTAATTAGTATCTGAGTTGTGTTGATCAACGAACAGTTTCGGTCTCAGAAGTTCTGTGAAGTTCATAGCGTCACCTTCCTTACGTTGGCTTTTGCTGGTTTTCCCAGGCAACTTCCTAGAGTATCTGAAAGTCCCTTTTCCTTCTATTTCCTCCCCCAGTGCTCAGGCCTCCAACCCTTGCAGAGGTGTAAACTATTCGCAATTGCCATTCTGTTCCTTCCTTACCACTAGGACCAATGGATTGTGATTTTTTTTTTCTTATTCTGTATGAAACATAAAAATCTTAGCTCTAAATATAATTTTATCCTTCATTTATAGAAGTTACTGTGTTCTCATGACAGTTCAAAGACATAAGAAGCTTCAAAAAGTAAAAAGAAAAGGATCAATTTGGGCCATTTCTAAACTCAGCCATTTAAAAAGTACAAACACGAATTAAAAAAAGTAAATAGCTGATATTCTTCCTAATAATTAGGTATCTTCCAGCTTATTGTGAGGCTGAAGGAAAATCACTAAACCTCCCTGAGCCTGGTTCCTCTCCGAAATGAGGACGATAGCATCAGCCCTGCTGACTTCACAAGGCTGTCATGAGGGCCAAATAGGTGATGTCTAGAAAATAGGAAAGCACTTTAAGATGGTTTTTAATAATGAAAATGCAAGTAGAGAGGTAATACAAAGACATGCCTCCTCCAAAATGCAGGTGCAGATGCTCATAATTTGAGGATTTCTGCCCTTGCTGGAGATTTTGTATGAATAAACAAATACCAACTGGTTAGATCGCAGAGGAGAAGTCTCAGAACATCAGATCAAGAACATGCAGGAAAGGCCTCAGGGCAGCAGCTGGTCAAGCAAGAGTCTGTTTTGCCCAGGCAGCAGCCTTGCCAGAGTTTTGTGGTTTTCAAATGTCAACACCTTAGGATTTTGTGATCTGTCACCAGGAAACGTGCTTAGTCCTTCAGTACTGACAAAGAAACTAACTGACCTCCCATCCCTGAGGCCAACTTGCTTTATAAACCAAGCTCTGTCCCTGCCTTGGGGCTTAAGTTTCATTTGAAAATGACTTCACACAAAGGAATGCTTCCTTGCATGGACTTTTAAAATGCTCTCTCAGCTTTTGCTCTTCAAATTGGCTGTTCGTATCAGTAAAGCTTATATGCAACTCCCATGTTTCTCATGAATCCAATTTAGAGACATGTAATGTAGTTCTTTTAAGTGAGGGAAAGGTCTTGGGGAGGCTCAGTCACAGGTTGACAACAAAATGTGCCCAGACTCTTACCGCCAATTTGATTTAATGGAAATGACTTTAAAAATGCTTTTAAAAAGTCTTCGTAGTCCCTCAAACATAAACTTAAATGGAGAGCTGCCGGCTGTTAACATGTGCTCTTGATGCATTTTTTCCCTCTGAATATACACTTGTTCACCCTGTCTCGTTTAATGCTATCTCCATGGACAAAAAGAGTCAAAGGCAAAATCCCAGGTACTGGCTGAGGCCAAGCCTCACAAACAAGAGGCTAAATTTGATGGGAAGGAAAAGAACTCTGACTCTCCAAATGTCTTTCTCTCCAGTTGGCTAATATCTGAAGATTTAAAGTTAGAAAGTCCTTTCTTTTGAATGTCTCTCTCTTTCTCTCTTCTCTATTCCCAGGCAACTATCAATCTGCTTTTGGTCACTACAGATAAGTTTGAATTTCCTAAAATGTTATATAAATGAAAACATACAGTGTGTACTCTTTTTTTGGTCTGGCTTCTTTGACTCAGCTTAAGAATTTTGAGATTCATCCATGTTGTTTTGTGTAGTGTGAGTTCATTCTTTTTACTGTAGAGTTATACTCCATTATATGGATCTTTTGCAGTTTGTTTATTCACCTGGTGATGGGTATTGGGTAGTTTCAAGTTGCCATTAATATTCTTGCCCAATTCTGAGGATTTTCCTGAGACCTTCCTGTTAGTAATTTCTAATTTAATTCCAGTGGGATTAGAGACCATATTTTGTATGATTGAAATTTTTTATAGTTTATTGAGATATTTTTATAGCTCAGAATATGATCTATTTTGGTAAATGTTTCATAAGTACTTGAAAAAAATGTGTGCTCTTTTGTTGGGTAGTTTTCTACAAATGCCAATTATATTAATAAAAAGTTAGTTGATAGCGCTGTTCAGGTCTTCTATATCATTATTGATTTTGTTTTTTGTTTTATTATTAGAAGAAGGTGTTAAATTCTTTTAATGTGATTGTGGATTTGTCTGTATTTCTTTGTTATTCTATCAGTTTTTGCTTCATGAATTTTGAAGCTCTTTTATTAAGTACATTAATATTTAAGGTTATTATGTCTAATAATGATTTGATTCTTTTGTCAATATAAAATGAGCTTCTATAACTCTAGTAATATTATTTGCTATGAAATTGACTTCTTTTGATATTAACATAGCCAGTTCAGCTTTCTTTAGATTAGTATTACGGTAATGTTTCTTTATCAATCCTTTTAGTTTTGATCTATTTATGTCTTTATATTTAAAGTTGGTGTGGCATATAATTGGGTCTTTCTTTTTTTAGCCAATTTGGCAATCTCTGCACTCTTAAATTGAGTTATTTAAACCCTTTGCATTTAGTGTGATTATTAATATGGTTGGATTTAAGTCCACCATCATTGTATTCATTTTTTATTTGTCTCACCTATTTGTCTGTGTTCCTTTTTACCTCTTTTTCAATCTTCTTTTTGTATTTTTTTAATGATTTCTTTTTTTCTTTTTTGGTTTATAAATTATAACTTTGTTTTGTTATTTCAGTGGTTGCTTTAGGGTGTTTAGTTTACAGATGATCCCTGACTTATGATTAGACTTATGATTTTTTTTACCTTATGATGATGTAAAAGTAATACAGATTCATTAGAAACCGAAATTTGAGGACCCATAAAAGCATTCTGTATTTTACTTTCAGTGCGATATTCAATACTTTATTATAAAATAGGCTTTGTGTTAGATGATTTTGCCTAACTGTAGGCTAATGTAAGTGTTTCGAGGATGTGTAAGGTAGGCTAGGCTAAAGTATAATGTTCTGCAGGTTAGGTTAGCATTTTTAACTTATCATATTTTCAACTTACCATAGGTTCATTGGGACATACCCCAGCATAAGTTGAAGAGCATTTCTATGTCTTTAATTTATTACAATCAACTGTCAAGTGATAATGCATCACTTCACGTATAGTATAAGAACCTCTAAATATACTTCTGTCTCTTACCTTCCATTATTTGTACATTGTTGTCATAAATTTTACTTCTCTATATATTATAAAATCCATCGTACATTTCTATTACTTTTATTGTAACCCGTCAATTACCTTCTAAAAAGATTTAAGTACTAAGAAAACATATATTTACCTATAAACCACCTCTATAGTTACCATTTGTGATGCTTGTCATTCCTTTGTGTAGATCTAGATTTCTATTTGTTTTTTCTAGTAGTTCAGGTCTGATGATGACGAATTATTTCAGCTTCTTTATAGTTGATAGAGTTTTTATTCCCACTCTGTTTTTTAAATAAATTTTCACTTCATGTAGACTTATACGTTGAAAAGTTATTCCTTTCAGTACTTCCACTGTCTTCTGACTTGTGTGTTTCCTATAAGAGTCTATTGTCATGTTTATGTTTGTTCCTTTGAATGTAAAGTTTTTTTCCCCCTTTGGCTTCTTTCTTTTCAGCATTTTCTCTTTAGCACTGATTTTAAGCAATTTGATTATGATGTGACTCGGCATAGCTTTCTTCAAGTTTCTTGTGTTTGGAGTTCCTTGATCTTGAATCTGTGAGTTTATAGTTTTCATCAAGTTGTAAGTTTTTCAGCCATTCCATTATTTTTCCAAATATCTTTCTTCCCATATCCCTCACTTTTCAGGGATTTTAATTACACATATACTAGGCTATTTTAATTTAACCAACAGCTCATTTATGCTCTGTTCATTAATTTTTTTATTAATAAATTTTTTTTGAGAGCTGATTTAAGTTCACAGAAAAGTTAAGCAGAAAGCACAGAAAGTTTCCACATATACCTGTCTCCTCCCTACTCCTCACACAACCTCTCTTGCTATTCACATCCTGCACAACAGTGGTAAATTTGTGCAATCAATGAATTTACATTGACACATCATTATCACTCAAAGTCAATAATTTACATTAGTGTTCACCTTGGTTTATACTTTGTGTGTCTTAAAAAATGTATAATGACATGTATCTACCATTAAAGTGTCATACAGAATAGTTTCACTGTCCAGAAAATCCTCTGTGCTCCATCTATTCATCCCTCTCTATCCTGTAACCCCTAATCTTTTTTTCATGGTCTGCGTGGCTTTGCCTTTTCCAGAGTGTCATATAGTTGGAATCATACTGTACATAACCTTCTCAGATTGGCTGCTTTCACTTAATAATATGCAGTTAAGTTTCCTTCATGTCTTTTCATGGCTTGATAGCTCATTACTTCTTAGTGATGAATAATATCCCATTGTTTGTATGTATCAGTTTATCCATTCACCTACTGAAGAAAATCTTGGTTGCTTCAAAGTTATGGAAATTATAAAGAAAGCTTCTATAAACATCCATGCACACATTTTTGTGTGGACATGTCTTCAGTTCATTTGGGTAAATACCAAGGAGTATGATTATTGAATCATATGACAAGAGAATTTTTAGTTTTATAAGAAATTGACAAACTGTCTTCCAATATAGCTGTACTACTTTGCATTTCCATCAGCAATGAATGAAGGTTCCTGTTGCTCTGCATTCTCACCAGCATTTGGTGTTGTCTGTGTTTTGGATTTTGGCCATTCTAATAGGTATGTAGTGCTATCTCATTGCTGTTATGATTTGGAATTCCCTAGTAACATATGATGTTGAACATCCTTTCATATGCTTGCTTGCCATGTATATATATCTTGTTTGATGAGATGACTGTTCAGATATTTGCCCATTTTTAATCAAGTTTTTTGTTTTCTTATTCTTGAGTTTTAAGAGTTCTTTGTATATTTTGGATAATAGTTCTTTATCAGATGTGTTATATGTAAATATTTTCTCCCAATATGTGGCTTGTCTTCTCATTCTCTTGACATTGTCTTTCACAGAGAGGAAGTTTTTAATTTTAATGAAGTCCAGATATCAGTAATTTTCTTCATAGATCATGCCTTTGGTGTTGTATCTAAAAAGTCATTGCCATACCCAAGCACATCTTGATTTTCTCCTATGGTATTTTCTAGGAGTTTTATAGTTTTGTATTTTGCATTTAGATCTGTTATCTATTTTGAATTAGTTTTTGTTAAGGGTGTAAGATCTGTGCCTAGATTAATTTTTTTTGACATGTGAATGTCTAAATTGTTTCAGCACCATTTGTTGAAAATACTATCTTCTCTCCATTGTATTACCTTTGCTTCTAGATCAGTTGACTATATTTATGTGTTTTTATTTATGGGCTCTCTATTCTGTTCAACTGATCTACTTGTCTATTCTTTCACCTTTTGGTGAAACACTGTTTTGATTACTATAGCTTTATAGTAAGTCTTAAAGTCAGTGTCAGGTCTACAACTTTGCTTTTCTCTTTCAATATTGTATTGGCTATTCTGGGTCTTTTGACTGACTGTCCATATAAACTTTAGAGTTAATTTGTCAATATCTACAAATTAACTTTCTGGAATTTTGATTGGGATTGCCTTGAATATACAGATCAAGTTGAGAAGAACTGACATCTTGATAGCATTGAATTTTCTTATCCATAAACATGGAATATCTCTCCATTTTTTTTTAGTTCCTCTTTGATATCTTTCATCAGAGTTTTGTAGTTTCCTTCATATAGATCGTGTACATATTTGGTAGATTTATACTTAAACATTTCAATTTTGGGGGGTGTTAATGTAAATGTTGTGTGTTTTCAATTTCAAATTCCAATTTTTCATTACTGATATACAGGAAAATGATTGATTTTGTATATTAACTTTGTATCCTGCAACCTTGCTGCAATTGCTTGCAGTTCTAGAATTTTTTTTTCAATTCTTTCAAATTTTTTTTTGCCTTTTTTTTTTCTTTAAGCATATTATGAGGGTACAGATGTTTAGGTTACGTATGCTGTCCTTGTCCCCCGTCCCCCCAAGTCAGAGCTTCAAGGGTGTCCATCCCCCAGATGGTGTGCATGGCACTCATTGTGTTTGTATATACCCATACCCTCATCCCCCCTCTCACATTCTACTAAGTGAAGTATCCCAAGAATGGAAAAATAAGCACCACATGTACTCACCAGCAAATTGGTTTCACTGATCAACACCTAAGTGCACATATAAGAACAATTCTTTCAAATTTTTTATATAGAAGATTATATCATATGGGAATAACACCAGTTTTTTCCCTCCTGATGTGTATATATTTTATTTCCCTTTCTTACCTTATTGCATTAGCCAAGACTCCCTTTATGATGTTGAAAAATAATGGTAAGAGGGGACATCCTTGCCTTCTTCCTAATCTTAGCAGGAAAGCTTTGCGTTTTCCTGCTACAATTGTTACCATTAAGTTTCTTGCCATTAAAACTGATGCTAGCTGCAGGTTTTTTGTAGCTGTACTTTATCAAATTGAGGAAGTTTTTCTCTATCCCTGGTTTGCTGAGAGTTTTAATTATGAATGGGTGTTGGATTTTGCCAAATGCTTTTTCTGTATTTATTGATATGATCGTGTGATTTTTCTTCTTTATTTGGTTGATGTGATGGATTATATAAATTAATTAATTTTGGAATGCTAAACCATCCTTACACAACTGGAATAGATCTTACTTGGTCATAGGCTGTAGTGCTATTTAGATATTGTTGGATTAGATTTGCTAACATTTTGTGAAGGATTTTTATATCTATGTTTATGAGAAATATTGGTCCATAACTTTATTTTCTTTTAATGTTGTTGATTTTGATATTAGGGTAATGATGACCTCATAGCATGAGTTAGGAAATATTCATTCGCTTCTATTATCTGGAAGAAATTGTAGAGAATTGGCATAATTTCTATTTAAATGTTTGATAGAACTCACCAGTGAACTTATCTAGACCTGATACTTCTTGTTTTGGAAGGTTATTAATTATTGATTCAATTTATTTAAAAGATACATGCCTACTCAAATTATATATATCTTGTATGAGTTTTGGCAGATTACGTCTTTCAAGAAATTTGTCCATTTCATCCAGGTTATCAAATTTTTGGAATATAGAACAGAAGTCCCCCTTATCCTTAGGGGATATGTTCCAAGACCCCTAGTGGATGCCTGAAAGTACAGATGATACTGAACCCAATTACCATCAATTGGAACACATTTCTATTCATGGCTTCACTCATATATTTAATGCCTTTTTCATCTTAATTAAGTGCTTATTATTCACTATGGCTGTAACTTTTGCAGTTTGAAGTGCAAAAGCAAAATTAGCATGAATTTCTTTTTCCTTCTTCACAATTTCATGAATAGAATATTTGTTTTATAGTAAGATTTTACTATAAATGTTAGCAAACTCATCATATTTTTTTTCTTTCCTTATTGAGAACTTTCACCTTTTCATTTAAAGGAAGCACTTTATGGATGCTCTGTGATATATCTGAAATGCCAGCATCACTGCTCTTATGCTTTAGAGCCATTATTAGGTAAAATCAGGGTTACTGGAGCACAACCACTATGATGTCATAACAATCAATCTGATAACCAAGATAGCTACTAAGTGACTAATGGGTGGGTAGTGTGTACTGTGTGGATATACTGGCAATAGAAATGATTCATGTCCTGGATGGGACAGAGTGGTCTGAGGTTTCATCATGCTATTCGGAGTGACACACAATTTAAAACTTTTTTTTTTTTTTTGACTTAAACAACAGACATGTATTTCTCACGGTTCTGCAGGCTGGGAAGTTCACGGTGAAGGTGCTGACAGATTTGGTTCTTGGTAAGGGCTCTATTCCTGGCTTGCAGACAGCCGTCTTCTTGCTGTGTCCTCATATGGCAGAGAGAGACCTAAAACTTATGAATTCTTTATTTCTGGAATTTTCCATTTAATATTTTCAGACTGTGGTTGACTGCAGGTAACTAAAACCACAGAAAGCAAAACTGTGGATGGGGGGGGACTACTATATTCCTCAATTATCTATTTAATGTCTATAGGATCTGTAGTGATGGCCTCACTTTCATTTCTAATGTTACTGGTTGTATCCTCTGTCTTTTTTTCTTAGTTAGTCTGGCTAGAGGTTTATTGATTTAATTGATCTTTCAAAGACTTGGCTTTTGGTTTCATTGATTTTTGTCCATTGATTTCATTTTTTAATTTCATTGATTTCTGATCTCATTTTTAATTATGATTTCTCTTCTGCTTACTTTGGATTTAATTTGCTTTTCCTTTTCAGTTTCCCAATGTGGAGGCTTAGGTTATTGATGTTAGATCTTTATTCTTTTCTATTATACGTATTCAATGCTATAAATTTCCCTGTCATCACATAAAATAGCAGTGTTGGTAAAGGTTATCTTTATCTTATTTTTTATTTTAATGGAGATGTCTTTAGTATCAAGTCTTATTTACAATGTTGATAGTTTTTTTTTGGCTAGATATTGTTTATCATATTAAGCTAATATTCTTTATTCTTACTGTTCCAAGGGTGCTTTTTAAATTGAAAATGGATGTTGAATTCTTAAAAAAACTTCTGAATAGCTAATAATGTCTTTTATCTATATATATTATTAATTATAATAATAGATTTTTAAAAGTTGGACCTCCGTATATTACTGGAATAAAATCTACTTGGGCACTGCGTAATGATCTTTTACTTGCTACAAGTTTTAATTTGCAAAAACTTTTATTTGTAGATTTTACCTCTATATTCATAAGTGAGATAATTTTTTAAAAATTCAGATTATCTTTGACAAGTTTTGTCATTAGCACTGTGATAGCTTCACAAAAAATATCATTTTTTTCATCTTTTATATGTTCTAGAATAGGGGTTGACAAGCTATGGCCCATAGGCCAAATCTGGCCCTTCATTTACTTTTGCAAGTAAACTTTTATTGGAAGATATGCATGCCTATTCATTAACGTATCGTCTGTGGCTGCTTTCCCACTTCAATGGCAGAGTTGAGTAGCTGTGACAGAGACTATATGGTGCACAAGTCTGAAAATGTTTGCTCTCTGGCCCTTTTTAGAAAGAGTTTGCTAATCCCTGCTCCAGAATAATTTAGGTTGCGTAGAAATGTTATTCATCTCTCGACGGTCTAGAAGAGCTTACTCCTGAAACGAGATTTAGAGTAAGATAGCACTGAGTTTAAAACTCAGCTCCCGCCCACATTACTAATGGTACGCTCTTGGGCAACTTACATAATCTTCCTCAACTACCAAATGTGAATAGTAATATTAATAATAATACTTGCTTAGAATAATAATATAAGGATGAAATATGTTAATGCATATTTAAGGTGGCAGAACACTAGGAACTCATAAATTCTTAACAAGTACAATTATTATTATTTTATTCTCAGGAGAGTCTTTTGATATTGTCTTCAAATCATGGTTTGTTTTCTGCAGTACCTAAAAGTCATTTGCTGCCAATGATATAGTCTTAAATTCAGTAATTTTTTCATCTGAAAGTATTTTTTCCAAACTAGATTCTTTCTGTTTATTAGATACAATGCCTTTCAAGTCTTACTGAAATAATAAAGATTTTCTAAAGTTTACTCTCTATCTTTCCAGCAAGTCTCTTTCATAGGAAGACTTGCTTTGATTCTTCAGATTCTTTCTTCTCAACTTCTGTGATTCCTCACATATTCAATGATTGTTTTCCATTCATGCTTTCAGGGGACCTCTTTTTGATCGTTGCTGGGATTGCAGATAGGTCCATACTGTGCTTAGTTGGTTCTTTCTCCAATATTGCAGGTCTGGGCAAGGGTGAAAGGAAGAGCTTAACATAGAAACCAAGATGTCGGTGGGAGTAGAAAGAAAGCCATTGTTTATTTAAGCGATAAGACTGAATGATTCACTTGTCCAAACACGTTTATTTTCTGTGATTAATGTGTTCATAAGTTAGCTGAGCACACTATCTTCTTTCCAATCATCCCCTTTACTGTGATATTAGGAGTCACCCACTCACAGGCAGTGTGGAACTGAGATTTGCTCTCCTACTGAGTGGCGCTTGTCTTCCCTTGTCTATAGCTCCTGCCACTTGTAGAGGTTCGGCTCAGGGTCCCATCCACTTACTTCCCAGGTGGGAAATTCCTTTTTAGGTCAGGACTCAGGGTTTGGTAGACTCCTTTTAAAATCTGGCCTTGAATGTATTATACTTTACAAATGTTCTGAAAGTTATCACCATATAGAAGACACACTTACCTCTGTACAGAACTGACATAAATTCTCCACCTCTGTTCATTTGAGTGGAAATAAGAGGCAAGCTAAGTTGGGCAGCTGGGTTGATTGCCTTGAAACTATTGATTTCCTTAGGTTCTTAAATTGTGGTATTCAGACAAAAGAGAAAACATTTCAGTGAAATAGCCAATATGTACACCAAAATTATACATCTCTTAAATGTCTACAAAATTGGTAATTATATATTTAAGTGAGTTTTGTAAATTGCTTGAAAAGATAATTTAAAAAAGACTTCTTATTCTTCTCTTTGCCAACTCTGGGCAAGACAAGGGATTCTTAGAAATAACATTTTCAAGAAGAAGGCAAAATTCCAAGGCTCATTTCTTGAGCTTAATTTTTGTAGATTGAGCTATACTAATTTTATATCTGTGTCCATCATTCAGTTACTCAGATAATAAAAATACATTAAAA
Organism: Avahi laniger; assembly: GCA_963575035.1. Classification (NCBI taxonomy): domain Eukaryota; kingdom Metazoa; phylum Chordata; class Mammalia; order Primates; family Indriidae; genus Avahi; species Avahi laniger. Next base: position 7,956 of record CAUYSK010126459.1, on the reverse strand, counting down.
ATCCACTTTGGTATAGATTGTTGGTTACTGTATTTTAATTTGAACCAAAATACTTTGTAGATTGAATTTCACCGGCAATTATTCCACTACTCCACTTTGCTTTGCATGTATAAAGCAAGCCAGTGGAAGCTTCCAATGTAATAGAATCTGATGATGTTCATAAATGCATGAAAAATGTGAGAGTGAATAACAGGAACACCTGGCGGGGGACAAAGCATCCTTGTTAGTACTGAGGTAAACTCAGAGTCATCATCATCTCTCTCCTCCGCTTACACGTTGGTTGTCAAGTCCAATTGATTCTAACACCTTTCTCCCCAAACTACCCGCTCCTTCCTCTGCACTTAGACACCATCTCTTGCCCCTGAATTCAGTGGCCTCTGAAGAAGTCCATTAACTTTTAGACTCAGCCTTCTTCTAAGCCCCATCCTCTGCATTATCTATTCTACATTGTCTTTCTAAAATATGGATCTGATCTTGTCACTCCCCTGGCTAAATGCTTTAATGCTTTTTAAGGGTGAGATGTGAAATCATTACCACTGCAAAAAGTGGTCCCAGCCATCTTTGCCATGTGGAACTTACCCGGGCCCTGTGATCCAGCCACACTAACATCCCATTGTTCCTAGCGCACACCATGCTCTTTCATGCCTTTCTGCACTTGTGTGTGCTGTTTTATTTGCCTGGATCACCTTCTCCCCTTTACCACCTTGCCTCACTCCATCTTATCCCATTCCTCCTACAAGAATCAGGTAAAATGTCACCCAGCCTGTTTGGGGAGTTCTTTGCTCTCATGTTTTTGGCTTTTGGAGCATTTGCATGTATCTTTATTTTGTGATGGTTGCTTGCCTGGCATTCATTCCTGCTTTCTTTGACTAACAGCTTTCAGATAGTCCCTTGTGGATCTGTCCCTCCTCCATTGTCAGGTGTTGGGACTAGATTGGCCCCACACTCAACTCAAATGATGGCTCTCACTGACTTCAGTTGAACAGAATATCCAATTTTCCTGGCTCTAGTGATTGACTCAAGGGTGAGTTATGTCTATCCTATCAGAGTGAATCCACAACTTTACTGCGATTGTGACAGAAAGACGTTGTTAGTCTTCTGGGTTTGGTGGTGTGATGGTGTGAGGCTTAGATTTCTATAACCATCCTTCTACTGCAAAGAGAATCTTCCTGAGGATGCAAACAAGCGCTATGAAGAGGAAGAGTTAACAGCAGGAGTCTAGAAACATTGATGAGCTCCCAAATCAGGCCAAGGCTGAAACTAGTTCTACCTTCTGGACTATTTTTCATGAGCCAAAACCAGACAAAAACTAACTAAAACTAATAATTACCCTTTTTTTGGATAAACCAACATAAGTAAAGTTTATTTACATTTATCTTTGCATCTCAGTATATTACAGGCTACTAGGGACATAGTAGTTGTTCAATAAATGTTTGTGAAAAGATGAGAAGGAAGGAGAATTGTAGTTTTTCCTAAGTATCTTATGCTTGGCTATGTCAGTAGCAAAGCTTTGGTCTGATATTTTCAGATTTCAATCCTTTTGTATTTTATTTCTTGGACAGAGTATGGAAAAATGTGTCAGTAAAAATGAAGGACTTACGCAAGAAAAAATCCAGGAATTTACATTTCTCATTGATTTTTTAAAAGGAGCATATTAGAGAATTTACAGGACCTGACATTCCTGTTCCTGGAAGGCCCTGGAGATCGAGGAATTGAAACCGAATTTGCAGCTATTTTAGGTGAAATAAAGTGTTAAGTTTAATTTTTTTTAATAAGACTTTATATTTTGTGCCAGTTTGTCCAGATGCACTCGCTCTGCTTCTCCACCCTGTTCCCCGCCCATGCAAGAGGCAGACCTGTGTGGCCTACCTCAGCGAGAGCCCTTCTCATTTGGTGTGGCCAATGGGAAGTCCTGGCAGGCAGGGGTTGGGAATGGGTGGGGAGGAGGAAATGAGGTTGGGGAATTTATGTTCCTGATACTTTCCTTGCAGAGAATCACCTAAGGCTGACTGTGTCTCTTGACCAGAAGTTGTTAGTTCCTGGCGGCGGACTCCTGGCAGCCTTCTCTGCCTGGCTTTCTCCACCCCGGTTCTGGCAACCACTCCCTCTTCTCTGTTGCTACTCACTCTTGATTACCACAGAGTCCTGTATAATTCTTCTACACCTTTGCAAATAAACCTGTTTGAACTGCCTAATTTGAGTGTGTCATCTGTTTTCTGTTGGGAACCCAAGGATACAAAGATATTTAAGAAATAAAAAAATTAAACATGAACAATATAAATTTAATGTGCTTTTATTCTGCTATGTGAAATATTATCTTTTAAGACTGGTGGAAGGATAGAATCCATGTTAGCTGTGCCCACTGGAAAATGACTAAAAAGACAAATCAAGGAAGGGAAATGCTAGAGGGCTTTTTGGTTCTATTCAAGCAGGTCTCCTTACTGCACAGACTCAGGGGTGCCATTCATGGGATAATTCAGGCTACCTTTGGGAAAGTTTGACAACCAGAACCATTTCTGCTTAGTAATAAGAGAATGAGAGGAAATCAGGTACTTTTATTTAGTTGAAATGAGGTTAAAACTGGTACTAAGAAGAGCCACAAAGAGAAAAAGAATTTCCCAAACAACTTAGCTTCTTTTGGCTTTGGATTTTGCTTCTTTAGTGTACGAGTTTCAAAATAATGCAGAACAAGAGTTGTATATCAAAGTAAGGAGGCTAGTTAGCTTTGCCTTGCGGGTTTTGCTTAGGTTATAATACATAAAATTTTTTTCTAGTATCAGTTGGCAAATCTACCAGCTTCCTCTGACTCGCTGTGCTAAATCCTGGTCTAGTTCTTTGGTCAGGGCTGGGGTGTCCCCTCCTGCGCTCCAAGTTTGGGAAGTGTGTTCATCACATGGTGTCCCACTCCCAAGGGAGGCCTCTGGTCCTACTTGGCCTTTGTAACAGTTGTGTTCTCTGAGAAGTGTTTCTAACTCCCCTCCTGATGTCTCCCCTTCCTTTTTCCGCCCTTCCTCTTTCCCTGCCACGCTTCCCATCCGGTGATCAGGGCTGCGCCTGTGTCTCAGCTTGGCTTTCTCTGAAGTGCAGCTGTAGCAGTGTGGAGTTAAAAATAACGATGTCTTGTGAGATTTGGAAGGAGGATGGGAGGGGGAACAGGAAGCACGTTCATTAAGAGCTTTTAAATTTTGAATGCCCCCTCTGAGTCATTAGCAGGCTTGGCTAAGAACGTCTTTGAGGACGCGAAGGGGGAGACAGCTGTTTCTGTGTTGCAGTCTGAGTATACTGTGAGGGTTTATGTTAATAGGGAGAGAAAAAAACACTTGTCCATGCTGGTGATGAGCCGAATTCCATGCTGTGAGCAACAGAACAAACTGTTAATTCCAGGGTAAGTCAGCTGTCCGAGGAGCCTGCGTCCTGACCGCCTGCCCTGGTGCCACAGTGGTCCCTAATCAGCCAGCACTCTGACTGTGCAGGGACATGCTCTGTACACAGGACAAGCCAAAGTTTCTATCTTCAAATCTCATTTGTACCAATTGGAAGTGACAGTCAGACTAAATGAAAAATCTCAGGTATGGGATGTTTATTCAGGGGTATGGTTTTCAAGAATACTTAGTAACAGAAATTCATAACAGACAGGTGTTCTTCTAGCCTTGTTTTAATGTATAACAATCTACTGTTATTCATATGTTCAGTGCTAAAAGAGGAGTAAGATTCTACGTTTTTTAAACTTAAATTTTTTTTTAAAGAAACAGTCAAGTGGATAAATGAATTTTTATACAATTACATTTAAAGATGATAAGTGCCTTAATCAGAGTGTGTATGGTATTAATGATGCACAGAGAAGACATAATTTGGTTTGGTGAAAAGAGGGACAAGAGCTCAGGAAGGCTTCCGGAAGGAATATGGGAGTTGAATTGTAGTTGGATTGAGATGGATTCTAGGCAGAGCAAATAGCATGTGCAAAGGTACTGTGGCAGGAAAATAGACTGCACTTATGTTAATAGATATTTTGTTTTGAGTTTATTCAAAATTGTGGAAATTACTTTCCTTTGAGGGGAGGATTTTGAAAGTGCTCCTGTCTATGTAAAATGCTTACATTAATTAATAAGCCAACACCCAGGTCAACGAACCTTAGTATAAGAGCAGAATCCTTTGAGAAAAAAGAAAAGATTGTCCAAATAGTTCCTGAATATCAATGGCAAGTGTTATGGCTTTGTATTTTAGACTAAATATAGACTTCATGCATTTCAGTTCACTCAGACACATACTTTCTGGAATCTGGGTGTATAAACATTCCATACCAGGTCATATATGTGAAGTGAGCACAAAATGTCTGGAAACTCCCATCATAGCACAGCGGCAGAAGGAAGCATGTTGTGTGGGGGTTTACAAACATGCTCATTATTAGTGTCTCTGCAGGTCTGCTAAATTCATTTCAAAGAATTTATTCTCTTATCAAGATTAAACACCTTCAGCATCTTGCTCATACTGCTCATTGCATAGTAAACCTTATTCAAGAATGGCAGAAAGATGTGCTTAGAGCAGGTGATGGGAATCAAAACGCGCTAATTTCACACCAGTGGGCTCTATATTCACATTGGAGAAAATTTCTTGAAAAAGAATCTTAAAAATGGTACTTTGTTGTTATTTCTTTAAAACTGCTAAATTGTCGATGTATCATGTCAATTTCCCCTCCTCCCTGCAGGACGTCTGCAGCGGTCTGCAAGCGTCCCTGTCCCTGATGCTCACCAAGCACCCTGTGAGCTTGCGCTGGGCTGCTGGCTCGGAATGGAACAGGCACAGGCTGGGCCGGTGGTGAGCGAGGCCTGCTGCTCTGCACTGGCGGCTTGCTGACTGGGAATGCCCCTGCTTTCCCTGGCTTTGTCTGAGAGCTTGGTCCTGCTCTGTGGATCTTCGTTTTACTTTGTGTACATTTCACTTTTTCTGGAGCAAAACCTTTTTCTGGTCAAGGACAGAATCTAAGCTAGATCTGAATGCACCCAGAGCTCATCCTTAGTTTTCACATTGTCCTGGATTATCCTCTTGGATTGTATTTGTGGTACAGAAAATTTGGTGATTATCCACAGGTTCTGTCTGTGCTTTCTGGAGGTCAGAGGGCTAGAGAAAACGGAGGTTGTTTCCCCGGCTTGCACTAGAGAAAACAGGCAGCTACAATGCCTTATATTCACAAAACACCCACATCATCAATTCATCCCCTCACAAGAAAGGCAGTTATTGATCGCCACGATGTGCCCGGCAGCATGCTGAGAACAGCCACCCCTGCTTCAGTGGCACCCGCCCACCACCAAACCGAGCCCAGGGACTCCTGAAATCACAGGAGTAAGCGCAGGGCTGAGGCTGGAAACTGTGTCTTCTGACCCTGCACCCTGTGCTTTATCTGCATCCTGCAGGGCTCTGTGGGTGGGCCGCGGACTGGTCGGCAGATGCCTGCATCCGGAACCTGCTCTTCAGTCTCTCTTGGCTGCATGCTGCCCTTCTGGAAACTTTCCTTCCATTTTCAATTCCCTTTATTCTTTATCTGCTCAAAGAGGACATGGGGTGGAAAAACGAGTGGATGGGTGCCTCAAAGTATGATTTTCCACAGGGTTTGGTCCGGGAAGCAGGGTTGAACAAATGCAAAAGTAGAGATTTCAAAGATTTAAAAAAAAGAGAGAGAAAAGTTCCTTTGTGAATGATAATTAAATCCAAGCGCTCAGGCTGGATTCGATGTCAAACAGAGAAGATTTGAGATGGCTCTCAGTGTGAGTGTGGGCAGTGAGAAGAGGGTTGCAGTGGAGTGTAGCTCTCGTCCGTGCTGAGAGAACAGTACAGATGAGTCAGGAATAAGAATCAAATTATGGTGGTTGAAATAATACCTTTTAATATCTTATTCTAGGGACTACAAATCAAAGGAGGAGAGCAAGGAAAAGAGTCATAAAATGAATTACTAATTAGAAACTGCCTTCAAGGTTTGCTTTCTCCCTGATGCTTTCTAGTAAATTATTACTTTCTAATTTGTCGACTAATTATTTTTAAACGTATGGCCAATGCAACGGGTTGGATTTCTGGGTAATCAGCAGTGGCTTCTTCTGGATAGTGCCGAAACGTGCAGATACCCTTCAGCCCTAATGTAACTGACTCAATTCTACAATCACTCCCTCAGCTTAACAACCCAGGTGCTACGCCAGTGCCCACACACGGGATGATCAACTAAGCAGTACCGTGGAAAAGGCATTCAGAGGGGAGTGTGCCCCAGGATGATGGAGATAGATGGTGCAGTAATGGGAAAACCAGTTAGTTTACTTACCTGTGGCCAAGAGACTTGCTTACCTCAACACTTTCCATAATTCTGTGGTGATGAAAATGAACTCCAGGAAACTCAGGGACACGTTTGTGTGTGGGACAGTCCAGATGGTGTCTGAGCCTGGCAGGCTGCCCAGCAGAGTTGTCATCTGAGATGTGGTGGGCTCAGAAAGAGTTGTCCACGGGGAGACGCTCTAGGGAGAAGCTGGGCTAGAATCACAGGGAGAGGTTGGGCTCTCAGATCAAAATGGGGAGGGAACGCGGGCCAGAGAGGGTGATGCTGATGGCCATGGCAGCACAGGGAGCTTCGTCCTCCGGATTTCAGGCATCTGCGGATACTGACAGGGGCTCTTTTCAGGGGTGGGGGAGGCCTTGTGAGGGAACTTCACGACCCCCAACCATGTTAGTTCAGAGAATCAAATATCTTCCCGGTTCCAAATTCTAGTGCGAATTTATCCCCTATATGTGGCTGTAGGAGATAGAGTGACATAAAGAACAGAGGCTGCTGCGGTTCCAAGGACGAGGAGGTCCATTCTTCCTCTGAAACTCCCAAGTCTGAGTGGAGAAAGGTTTTCTAATCTGTCCCAGGGATATTTTTAATTTAATGACTTCTCTAGAAAACTGGAAAATCCTTCACGTAATAAGGGATAAAGTGTTAGTAATGGTCTTGGGCACTGTGAAAAATGGTGGGGTAGAATTTTTATTTTGAGACAAAGTCTCACTACGTTGCCCAGGCTGGAGTGCAGGGGCTATTCACAGGTGCAATCATAGCTCACTGTCACCTTGAACTCCTGGGCTCAAGGGATCCTCCCACCTCAGACTCCAGAGTAGTTGTAACTACAGGTGTGGGCCACTGTGCCAGCTAGATTTTCTTTTATGTATTAAAAAATGAAATTCTGTTTCTCCTTCAGTCATTCTGCAATCAGCAGCAGATTATGAAGCCCCTACAATGCACAGGCACTAGGCCAGGCTGTAGAGATAGCTACGATAGAGCAGGAGCATATTGTCAGGGTGCTCCTAGAGCTTACTGTCTCCTCAGAGGATGTGGCAGGAGACAATCACACAATGATTGTAAATTTCCATTCACCACCAAATGGCAAAGGATGACACTCCTGACTCAGAGTTTCCGTAGAGGTCTGACCTAAGGAGGGAGGGCCTCCGAGGAAGCCAAGATCGGGCTGAGACCTGAAGGGTGGGTGTGGAGAGGAGGTGAGCACTCCAGGCAGAGGGAAGTGAAGGGTTCAGGCCTGCGACGGGATGGGTTTGTGGGGGCAAGGTTTTGGAAGTGTGTGCCGTGTGGAAAGGGCGAGAGGGAGGGGTGAAAGGGGCTGCTCAGACCAGGCAAGGACCAGGCCCTGACACCCTGCAGACGGTGTAGAACTGGGACTGTCAGCAGAGCTGGGGAAGCCATGGAAGGCTTTAAGACACTGGGGAGTGTAGGCCGGGCGCGGTGGCTCACGCCTGTAATCCTAGCACTCTGGGAGGCCGAGGCGGGCGGATTATTTGAGCTCAGGAGTTCGAGACCAGCCTGAGCAAGAGCGAGATCCCGTCTCTACCAAAAATAGAAAGAAATTAATTGGACAGCTAAAAATATATAGAAAAAATTAGCCGGGCATGGTGGCGCATGCCTGCAGTCCCAGCTACTCGGGAGGC